>QEPC01000102.1:1667363-1683757 GCA_003113815.1 Sphenodon punctatus
GCTGCCTCTGCCGTACCGTGCCACGATGTGCGGAATAGGGGTTGCCATCGGTAAAAGCTGCCGCGGCGGTATGCCGCTACAGCCCTACAGCACAGTACTCCCCCACCTGCAGCACTCTTTTCTCCTGGGTCCTGCTTCTCCTGTTCTCCGTAGCATACTGTGATACTAGGTGTCTTTAGACAGACCGGGAAATAGCCAGTCCTGCATTCCCCATATGCAGCCCTGCCTGTGCTGGGTTTATATGGACCAGGCAGCTTCCATGGCCGACAGTATGCCCACATGGTGCCACTCCCCCATGCACTAGAGCTGCAGGAGGATCCCTCAATGCTCTAGGCTGCTGTCCACAGCTTTATGGCATTGCCTGAGGCAACACCTGGCTGAGAGCACAGCTGCAGTGTCCGTCCGTGAATAAACAGACCACAGCACCGCCTCCAGTCGGTGCCCCAAATTTGGGTGGGCCGCTATGCTGGTGGTGCTCCAGGATGTTCCAGAGTACCCCTGCTCTGCTCCACCTGCACATCTGGTGGCTCGCCTTTACATAGATGGGTGGCCCAGGCGTGAGGCAGGGCAGAGATGTGGGTGTCGTCCGCGTAAAAGCACCCACTGGCTCTTTAAGATTACATCATGCAGAGTTCAGGAAAAGGAACTGGAGACAAGAGCCACTTTGTAGCTGCTCTTTTGAATAAATAAAGGACTCATGGCCTGAACACTTTGTCTCCAAGTCCTCTCTGAATGCCTGATACACATTGCATATAACCAGCCAAGGTTTTCCCTGTGGGACTTCACAAAGATACTGCTGCTGTTACCTGCTGAGTGGCCGTGAGACTACTCTGCCCAAGGCTAGCTGGTAGAGGTAGCTAGTTGAATATTTATTTATTTATAGTGTAGTTTTATATTGTTATTTATGTATGTGTTTTGTATTTATATTGTAATTGTGGCTTTATTTTTATTATTGTAAGCCACCCCGAGTTGCTTTTGCGAGAGGGGCAGGATAAAAAATGGAATAAATAAATAAGCAAACAAACAAATAAATAATAATAGGAGACCAGGCCTCATCTCATCCTTGGAACCAATACAGCATGAATATTCTCTGGAAACAACTCCAGCACTGAACTCCCCTCTGAGCCCTAATGACTCTTAGTATTGAACAGGATTATGATTGGCGATAACAATAATGATGTTGAATTTTTCAGCATTTTCCATCTAGGATGTCAAGAGGGACTGCCCAGTTACACCACATATTTTCAAATCGAAATAAACCGAGCAAATATGTAGAGCATTTTTCTTCCCCACCAAATCCAACTCTTGCCATTAGACTTATGCAAAGGAAGGAATGCTGCATCCATTTTGGGATTCCTGTATTTTAAGAGCTTATAAGTACAATAGGTGTCATAATTGGGGTGAACAGCATAGTATTTCAGGTATTAAAAGGACCTTTATGGTGCATCCTGCTGCTGGTACATAGTAGCTTTATATCAGTTTATGTAGAAGCTCTTTTTAGCAGATGAATAAAGTGTATTTGCTAATGCTTATTCAATGCATTCAGAATGATCTGTGGAAGATCTCAATAATCCCTAGAGATGCACTGTGTGAGTAACAGTGGGTAATTTAATGTAATTACTGGGATTACCATACCCGTGGGATTCAAAGTGTTCTTTAATCTCACTGGGACATGATGAACTCTGTGATAATAGCCGTATTTTGCTCAATACAGTGATTTGTACTAATTAGAAGAAAGTGACTAGCAGATCAGCATCTATTCCTGGCTATTATTTCAGATGTGCTGCCTGTTCCACAAACACCAATTTCTTCCTCCAAGTCACAATTAAAATACTCTCACAGTCCAAGGAAGGCAGCTTGCACCATTGTGAATGCTGTATCCATATGTTCCACCACCTCCCCCCCCCTCTAAGTCAGATGATTACATCACTGCACCAAGCCGGTAAAGCAAAGGTGCACAAGGAGGCTTATTGGTGGCTGATCCACCATTTTGAAACACTCTTCTTCTGAGGAAATTTGCCAAGGTCTGAGCCTGAGCATTTTCTGGAGACAATGTAAGGCCTACTTATTTGGTCAGGTCTTTAGTGGGTGGGACTAGGGTTTGAGGATTGGTTTTAATTGGGAGTTTTATACAGGGTCTGTTTGGATATTAACAAATATGATGATGGCCCACTTTGGCCTGCTGAGGCCTGCAAGCCACCAGCACACTTATTTGTTTACTTTATTTTATTTATTTCAATTTTTGTCCCGCTCTTCCCTCAAAAAGGCTCAGGGTGGTTTACAAGATAAAAAAATAAAAATAAAAATACATAAACACATGTAAAAGACAAAAGTATTAAAATATAAACATAACCCCAACACCCCCCCAATGCACTGCAACCCACACACAACACTCACCAAATACGATTTCCTCATTCCCCACACCTAACTCCCCTCACACTCCTTCCCCAGACCTAACCACCAATTCTCCCCCATCCCCTATTCCTGCCCGCCAAATGCCTTTTCAAATAGAAAAGTCTTCCACCACCTCCAGAAGATGATTAGGATCAGGCTCAAATGAACCTCCAGGGGAAGGAAGCTCCACAGCACTCGGGCATCAACCAAGAATGCCTCCCTACGAGCCTTTGTCATACAAACAAGACTAATGGATGGTACTCACAGGGAAGCACTCCTAGCCGATCACAGGAGCTGCAATGCGGCATGGAAAGACAGGCGGACTTTCAGATATGTGGGGTACAGACCATTTAGGGTCAAAACCAGCAACATGAATTATGCCTGGGAAGCTATAGGAAGCCAGTGAAGATCTTGGAGCACCGGTGTAACGTGCTTCTATCATCCCTCCCACGAAAGAAGGCAAGCCGCCACATTCTGCACCAACTGCAACTTCTGAACAGTCATCAAGGGCAGCCCCATGTAGAGCACATTGCAGTAATCTAGCCTCGAGGTGACGTGATGAAAGCATGGATGACAGCGGCCAGATCCTAATCTGAAAGAAAAGGCTGCAGCCTCCTCACCAGATGGAGTTGGTGAAAAGTGCTCCTGGCCACCGCTGTAACTTGACAATCCACTCACAACAAGGGGTCCAAAGCACCCCAAGGCTGCAAACCTGGCTGAGCAGAGGCGGCCAGACTCTATGAACAACAGGAGTTCCAATCCCCTCCATGTCATAAAGTCAGCCAACCATCATCACCTCAGTCTTGTCTGGATTCAGCTTCAATCAGCTCATCCTCATCCAGTCCCTGACAGCAATGAGGCATCAGGTAAGCACTGAGACTGCAGGGCCTGGGTCAGATGAAAAAGAGAGGTAGAGCTGGGTATCATTAGCATACTGATGGCACTTTACCCCCAAACCTCTGAATGACCTTGCCCAGCGGCCTGATATACACTTTGAACAAAAGGGGAGACAGAATAGAACCCGGAACTACTTGTTGGTGTACTGCCAGATGTTGGCCCAGGTCAGATGTGATATGGCCGACCGCCATGGCAGCAGTCATTGGCCATTGTGGCTGCCTGTTATGGCAGGGTATGAGGTGCTGGCACGTTTGTTGTCCAGCCTGATCCAGCCGGGATCGTGTTGGCAGTCAGTTCCTTTCCTGACCCGGGTCGGATCGTGAAAATTGCGCTCCGCTGTCACATTTGAAAACACCCTTTGTTTATACTGTATTGCATTGCACTGAACTCCTCATTTTTCCTCCCTCCCCCTCCTCTCCCTCTGACCTGACCATCTGCATTGACGGGGTCACCATCCGTCCTGTTCTCCGTGCCCGCAGCTTGGGCTTCATTTTTGACACGCACCTCTCCTTTAAACCTTACATTGACTCTGTGGCCAAATCCTGCCGATTCGCTCTCCTCAACATTGCCCGCATTCGCCCCTTTCTATCTGTCTCCTCGGCCAAAATCCTTGTTCATGCCATGGTTATCTCTCGCCTCGACTACTGCAACCTCCTCCTTGCTGGCCTCCCTCGCTCCCACCTGTCCCCCCTTGTGGCGATCCAAAACTCTGCCGCCAAGGTCATTCACTCTGCCCGTCGCTTCGACCATGTGACGCCTCTCCTCCTCTCCCTTCACTGGCTCCCCCTTCCGGAACGTATCCTGTTCAAACTCCTGGTTTTCACGTTCAAATCGCTCCATGACCAAGCTCCCCCTTACCTCTCGGACCTAATCGCCCTACGCGCTCCTGCGCGCGCTCTCCGCTCTTCCGCTGTCCCCTCCCTCGCTCTCCCTCGCTTCTCCTGCTCGCCCAACCGCCTTCGTCCCTTCTCCCTCGCTGCCCCGCATGCCTGGAACTCCCTCCCTGCCGACGTCCGCCTCGCCTCCTCCCTCCGCTCCTTCAAATCCCTCCTCAAGACCCACCTTTTCCATGCTGCCTTTCCCAATGCCCTCTAGTCTTTCCCCTTGCTCTTACTGTCGGCCCTCCTCTGCTGACTGCTGCTACCGACCACCTTGTAACCAAGCCAAGTACACGCGCCTGAGACTTCGCATCCGCCTGAATGTTTGTTTGTCTTCTCCCATGTCTCTCCCGCTGTCCCCTCTCCTTGTCTCCCCCTCCTTGTCTTTTAGATTGTAAGCCACAGGTAGGGACCGCAGCTGATTATATGTTCTGTACAGCGCCAGGTTGTTGCTGGCGCTTTATAAATGTTTAATAATAATAATAATAATAATTCCTGAGCTTTTGGAAGAATGGATCAAAATCACACTAAATAACAACAAATGGACAACAAATAGCCCATAGTGCTTCCTATACGTGACAGGGGAGGGGGGGTATGAAGTATGTCATTACATAAAGGACGGGAGAATATGGGAACTTGATGGCTTATGATATACAGAGGTCAGACCAGAGAACCTGTCACTCTCTTATAAACCTTGGACTTTGATTCTTATGAGATTTAGGTCAAGATATTTTTTTCCAAAATGTTCATTTTGCCTACTTGGTTCAATACCCATTTGAAATCCACGAAGAGACCTTTCCGCCCAAGATGACTACAGCCAATTATGAAAAAATAGCTTTTAGGAAAACAAGCCAGTGTGGTACTGATAATTATTGGTATGGTTATTAAAAGGCTTTGCTGAATTAGTGTCCTAGGTAAACCTATGTTCTCTTGACTGCCTTCTAATGAAACAACCCTACACTGGTGTTAGGTCTAGACTGCATCAACCACAGCCTGCACTCTTCAGTAGGAGGGTGCAGAAGGGACCTCATTTGTTTTTGTTTTAGTTTTCATTTTAAAAAATCCATTCATTTTCGATTCTTTGTTAAAAACCCATTCATTTTTGCAGCATCTTTTGTATTAAAAAATATTTTTAAAAAATTAAAAATAATTAAAAAATTAAAAATCACCATGCACGCACCAAATGGCAACCAGACTAGTCTGCACATGTGCTCCCTTTTCCGAAATGGCAGTGACACTGCTGCAATGTGCACACGCACAGAATGTTCCAGTAACCATTTTTACAGAGGCGTAATGAAATAATCTATTATTTATTATTTTTAACACAAACAATTTGTAAGCAAACAAATGTCATTTCCTTTTTTATTCATTTTCAGGTCTTTGATTACTAAAACGACTGATTCTCCATTCATTTTGGTAACTTAGAAACAAAAATGAATTGCACACCCCTACTCTGCACTGACAGCTCTTCACCCAGTGTTCTTTAATTTCAAAGCAACACTTCACCATCACCAAGTCCTACACATCTTTTCTCTTGCCTACTAGCTTCCTGGTCATTGTAATGGGCAGGGATTCTGTGTAAGTCTGCTGACTTGCCTCCCTTAGCCAACCAGTTCCAGTGAAAGCTCACAACCTCCTTCCCACTGTCTTCCGGGGGGAAATTAAGACAAGTCTCTGCCTCACAGTTCTCCAGGGTGACTAGGATATCCTGCCTTAATTCCAGGCAGCCTCTGGTCACCTGACCCTGGCAACCAAGCTTCATTAACCCCAATCAATTCAAAACCAGGGTTAATTGCCTCCCAATCAGGCTGAGAGATAGTTACTCACCCAAGGTCAACTAGTGAATACATGGATAAGATGGGAATGTTTGTAGTACTTCTTGTCTTTTAAACTCAAGACCAAGGCCTTTTCTATGCAGCTAAACTGCCTCTTACTAACAAACGATTGTACAAAGATGATGATGCATTGAGGGGACATGCATAGGGGTTGAGGAGAGGAGACCTGCTTACTAGAATTTCCTACACAGAGTGGCTCCCACTCTCCTGCTATTTCAGCATGTATGTAAGACCTGGCTGTTCCGCCAGGCTTTTGGTGAGGGGTAGGGGTGGGGTGTGGGGGGTTCCCTGCATATTGTATTTTTAAATTGTTTAAATGTTTTTAATTGTTTTAATGATTGTTGTTCACCGCCCCTGGATGCCCTGTGGGCAGGAGGGGCGGGATATAAATTTTAAATAAATAAATAAATAAATAAATAAAAAAAATGTATAGGTCAGAACCAATACCTTGACTCGGGTCTGGAAGTCTATAGGCAGCCAGTGCAGAGCCCAAAGCACTGGTGTAATGTTCTCATGACCACCTGTCCCTGCAAGCAAACAGGCCGCTGAATTCTGCACTAGCTGCAGTCTCTGGACCATCACCATAGGTAGCCCCACGTAGAGTGCATTGCAATAGTCCAGTTTCAAGGTAATGAAAGCATGGATGATGGTGGCTAGGTCACCATCTGAAAGATACGGCCAAAGCTGTTGCACCAGATGTAATTGGCAAAACGCATTCCCCGCCACATCCCCCACTTGGAAATCCAGGCGGAGCTGCAGATCGAGAAGCACACCCAGACTACGGACCTGGGATACCAGCGGAATGTGGATCCCATCAACGATGGGAGCTGCAAAAAACACTGCCCTCCTCACCACCATCACCTCCGTCTTGTCAGGATTCAAATTCAGTTGACTCGCCCTCATCCAATCCCCAACAGCCGCCAGACATCAGGAAAGCACAGAGACTGCCTGGTCTGGGTTGGATGAAAATGAGAGGTAGAGTTGGATATCATCAGCATATTGATGACACTGCACCCCATGCTGTCTCACGACCTCACTGAGTGGCTGCATATACATGTTGAGCAAGGGCAGGGACAGAATAGAACCTTGCTGTACACCACACATGAGGTCCCATGGAGATGAAGAACAATCCTCAAGCACCACACGGTGAGTCCTCCTGGCTAGGAAGGAGCGGAACCAGTCAAGGACAATCCCGCCCACTCCAGATTGATTCCATAAGCGAGTCACCAACATCTCATGGTCAATGGTATCAAAAGTAGCCAACAGATCTAACAAAATTAGCAGGGTCAATCAACCCTGATCTAATTCATGGCGAAGGTCGTCGACCAAGGCCACAAGCTCAGTCTCTGTGCCATAGTCCAGATGAAAACTGGACTGAGAGGGATCCAGATAACCAGCGCAGTCTAGGTGCCCCTGCAGCTTCTGGGCCACCACCTGCTCAATAATCTTCCATAAAAAGGGAAGGGTCGAGACTGGCCGATAACTGGTGAGGGAACCAATGTCAAGTGATGGTTTTTTGAGCAGAGGCCGCACCACCACCTCTTTGAGGCAGCCCAGAACTCTGCCCTCCTGAAGTGAGGCATTGATCACCCCTGCCAGCAACGGCTCCACTGTCTCCCAGCTGGCCTTAACCAGCCCCAGGATGGGCATGGGTCAAGTTCACAAAAGGTGGCCCTAACAGCCCCAAGGACATTCCCCCACCCCAGCGGATGACACCAACTGAAATTGATCCCATGAAACCAGATAAGTTGGGGCTTCCACAACTTCTGGTTCACCCACTGCAATAAATGCAGGGTCGAAGTTGTTGTGAATCCAAGCAATTTTCTCTACAAAATGATCACCAAACATGTCACATTAGATAACCCTGGTTCAGGTAGAGGGAGAGAGGACCGACCAATCCTCTCACCATGTGGAAAAGCTCCGTGGGACAAGATTTTGCAGAGGCTATAAGGGCAGCAAAATACTCCTGTTTTAGTGCCGTTAGCTACAGCATAGGTGCGTAAAGTGGCTCTATGTTGCAATCTGTCAGCTTCAGCACACGAATGGTACCACCATCACTCCAACCACCTCCCCTCCTGTTTCAGCAACCTTAGGCCCTCCATAAACCATGCAGGCCTAAAGAACTGAGGGAGCGGACACCTAGGAGCCATCCAGTCGATGGCCTCCAACAGCCAGGTATTCCATAAAGTCACGAGGTCATCGAGTGGGCAGTCGTCAAGATCAGAGGGTAACTCCCCAAGAGCTTTCCAGAACCTCTTGGGTTCTATTAGCCTCCAGGGTCGAACCATCCGAATTGGTTCTACACCACCACCACCCAGGGGCAGACATGCTCCAGGAGACATGCTTGCAGGCGGTAATGATCCATCCATGACAAGGGTTCTACTAACACCTCCCCCATTAACGAATCCCCCACCTCAAGGCCGGTGCAAAAATTCAGGTCCAGTGTATGCCCCCCATCATGTGTTGGGCCGCTGACTATTTGGGACAGGCCCATTGTTGCTATGGAGGCCATGAACGTACGGTCCGCACCACTGAGACTGGAGTCATCATGTACGGTGAAGTCCCCCAAGACTAATGTCTTCAGGGAGCTCAACACCACATCCAACACCAGCTCCGTCAGAGCGAGTAGGGACAGTGCTGTACAGGTAGGTGGATGGTATACAAGCAGCACCCCCAATATGTCCCCCGCCAAACCAAACACAAGATAGAGGCCCTCTACCCCCAATATGGCCTGCACCAGATGCCTCCTGACAGACCACGAATCCTTAAAAATAATGGCTACGCCGTGCCCCCATCCCTGCAGCCTAGGCTGATGCTGCATGGAGTACCCTATAACATATGTGTACTGAGCCCGTATATCCTGGTGGATAAGGAGTTGGACTTTGACCTTGGATACCAGTGTTCACATTACATCTTAGCTATAAACTTACTGTGTGGTTCCGAGCAAGTCACTGCCGCTCAGCCTCAGTTACCCCATCGGTAAAATAGGAATATTCACAAGTTGTTTTGAGGATGAACTAGATAAGGATTTTAAAGCACTTTGGACACTGAAAGTACTATAGCAATGATTGATAATAATGTTCTCTTGAGCATGTAAGATCTGAGGTTTTCACTTTGGTGGAGCTCCATAGTTCTCCACCCTTGGAAGGGACACTCCCACCTTCAGTAGGTGGCATGTTTGCAGAGGCCAGCTGAGGAATCCATCAGCCCAGGTGGAGCAAAGACACAGCACAGCAGGTGCCTGCCCATCCACAAAAAGTGGATTTTGAAATTTTGGGGCGAGCTTTCAACTATTGAAAACAAGTCACAAAACTTGCTTTCAATAGTTACTTCTTCATGTCTGGAATGTCTGTAAACATTCTATTAAGAAACTCTTTGGTTGGAGTATTTATGAGAAACAAATTAAAAATGGCATGTGTCTGGAAGAAATTAATTACATCATGGAGTGTGAGGTTTCTATGAGTTGGACAATGGATACAGAAAGCACCCCAAAAGTGATTCAACACACAGGGAAAGGTGATTAAGCCAGTTACTGTTTTTCTACTTCTACTGCTGTAGATATTGGGTAACATGATCCTTAAAGCTACTTTATCCTTAAAGCTGCTTATCAAGCTTTTATTGAGTGGGATAAATAAATCAAAATCACTCTTTGTTGTTTCATAGCTACCTCTGGTTGAGAAAACCACATCAACAGACTGGGAAGAAATAGTTGTATTGATATAATTGTATTGGCAATGGGTATATACTACATATATATATATAATTAAACTCACAAATTATCATTTACCTTGAAAATTGTGGATGACAAGTGGAATGACAATTGTCATTCTATCTCAAAGCCTGAGAGATAACACTACTAATACAGGCTAAGCTGTTAATATAATTAGTAAGCCATAATGTGCAATGGGTCAACCAGAATTCCAGCCTTATAAATCATTCCAAACATCAGACTTGACTTATGTAGAAGATGAAAAATTATGGGATTGTGTGACAGACATGCCACTATCTCAAGATCAATAGAATTAAGTATGATTCAGAATCCTCAAAACTTCCTAGTCCAACTCTTCTCAACTCATCTTCTTTTCAATGTCTTTTTTCCCCCTGTTGAAAGGAACAGAGTGTGCTTAATTCAAATAATAGATTTATCTTTATGTTTTTATTTACTTTTTGTCTTGTAGACAACAGCTACCACTCAGAAGGTACTTAGCAAGAGGGGCTTGCAACAAATTTCTCCTCTTCATTAGGAGGCTCTCTAACTCATAACAAAAGTCAATAGTGGCCAACAGAATTATAGCAAAAAAACCCAACTACCCCAATGTTTTTTAGGGCACAAGTTTAACTGACTTGCCCTGAATGCTACCTTTAACCTATAAATGGTCATACTGAAGTTTAAAAAAAAAAGGCCCTAATCCTAGGTCCACAACCGCACAACACACAGACCAAAAACATGTTTGGGCATATGGTGCTCCCACCAGAATCCAACTATGCCACCATCTGAATCCACCACTGCTGCTCTACTTCTCCCAGGTGCAAGGTTGCAGTAGAAGACTAAGGTGGCAGCATGGTCTGACTCCACCGGCAGCACAACGTGCACATGGAAGCAGCAAACTGTAGTCTCTGCACCGCAAACATGCTGCCTAGAGCTGAATCAGGAATGACTATTCCTGAACTGTCTGCATCTCATATTGTTATTGGACTTTTAAGTACTATCAACCACCATATCAGAAGTACCAAAAGAACCAAAGTAGTAGAAGTACCAAAAGTGCCACCCAAACTAGCCCAAAGAACCAAAGTAGCAGAATGTGTAGAGAAAGTAAGGTTGCCATGTTGGTCCCAAATATAGACAATAGAGACAAAGTAGTACAATTATATCTTTTATTGGACCAACTCCAGTTGGTGGAGGTATGAAAGCTTTCGGACCTCACAGGGTCCTTCATCAGGCAAGTCAGGAATTAGAAGCAGCAGAAACCACAGAAGTACTGAACACAGGCATTTCCAAATGGAACCTGATGAAAGCAGTGAGAAAGCAATAAATTTTTGCATCACATGGAAAGCAGCAAATGGTCTGTTTCCAATAGAAACAGCATTTGTGGTGACTCATCTATTTGGTTTTGGTACTGACCTAGGATCAGTCGTAGTGTTCCAGTTCTCAAAACACTGTCCCCGTCCAAGCCCAATTTAATATTATATCACCCTTCCCTGCAAGGACTCAGTGTGTTTTACAGAAAGTTACACTACAATCAAAATAGTTTTTGATTTGACCCATCCCCTCTCACACTACAATACCATCTAAAAGTTACACTTAAAAAACCACAGTACAATCCCACCCACTTGCAAGCTTACCCTGGCATGGTCCTACAAGTGAGTCACCAACATCACATGGTCAATGGTATCAAATGCAGCTAACATCAGCAGGGTCGAGTGACCCTGGTTCAATTCCTGGCGGAGGTTGTCGACCAAAGCCACAAGCGCAGTCTTAGTGCTGTAACCCGGGCGAAACATGGACTGCAAGGTACCCAGAAAACCGATACGGTCCAGATGCTCCTGCAGCTGTCGAGTCACCCATTCAACAACCTTTAGGGATGGGCGAACGCAGTTCAGAAGTTCGGAGTTCGGACTGAACTTGACCAGTTCAGTCGATCGAACCGAACTTCGAACCGAACTCGATTTTCGAACCGAACCGAACCGAATTTCTGAACTCGGATCTGTTCACCCATCCCTAAAATATAATATTCCATTTAGTTCAATGGGGTTTGAATTTCCGAACTTTGTTCGGAAGTTCGGATTTCGGACCAAACTCAAATAGTTCGGTCGACCGAACCGAACTTCTGAACTGAATTTCCTAACTGAACTGAACCGAACCGAATTTCTGAATTTGGTTCTGTTCGCCCATCCCTAATAACCTTCCCTAAAAAAAGGTTAGAGACTAGCTGATAACTGGCAAGGGAATCAAGAGGTAATTCTATATATACAGACCATGCTCACTTACCTGTGGCCACATACCTCTTCCTTAGGTGTGAAATCAGCCATTGGGAAGCTTCAGAGAAATCAATTCATGATTATGCTTCTGTTACAGGCTTTTGGTGGCATCAGTCAGTTAACCCCATGGCTGCAATCAGTGGTGGTTCTATGCAGGGCCATTGATAAAAAATTTAAATGATACCTTACATTTTATCAGTGGATACACTAGAAGAGGCGTCCTGCTGCACACAGTTCAATCTGCTACAGCTGAAATTTGAGTTTCAACCCACCCACTCCTGCTTCCTCTCCCTCCCAGACTGGGTGACATGGGAAGAGATTGAGCAGGGCTAACCTCAACTCTGCTTGGCC
Source organism: Sphenodon punctatus (assembly GCA_003113815.1). Lineage (NCBI taxonomy): Eukaryota > Metazoa > Chordata > Lepidosauria > Sphenodontia > Sphenodontidae > Sphenodon > Sphenodon punctatus. The sequence goes on from QEPC01000102.1 coordinate 1,679,698, forward strand.
AGGTGAGAAGTCCCGTCCTTCTCTCTTTCTTCATCAGAGTTGAGTAACAATGCTGATGGCTGAGTGTCCCAGTCGGACTACTTTGGAAAAATCCCTTTTGAAAATCACAGTCCAATGATTATAAATGTATAAAATATGCTAAATAGTTAAGTAATTTGAATATGAAATTCAGGTAGAACATCATACTTTAATCGTCCGTCACTTGGGAACCAAGGAACAACTGCAAGTTATATTTTAGTTTCGATAACAGAATTAATTTATGAGCACAAAAAAATTACACAAAGTTTAATTCTTCATGTCGCTTTCCTTACACAACTTTCAGCTTCGATTTAAATTAACCTCAGTGAAAACATCCCTTTCATTGTAATTTTCCCTTTTTCTATTTACTCTCTGCACCGTGCTCTTTATGCTTAGGGAGAAATGTTCCATTTATTTGACTGCTCTGCCCTCAATTAACACAATGTTGCCTAATTAGCTTCCTTCTCATTAGTATTTTTCTACACTACATAGCACAATTGATTGATTCCAATTAACACGCTGAAACTTTTTTTTTTGTATGTTACAGTTTAATTTTTCTTTCAACACTTTTGTACCCTTCCGCCAGTGTTTTTCACAAAGTGGCATATATAAATTGTTCCCTGCTGTTTCTCTTGCAAGGTACAAGGGAGCTTCTCACCGTTCTTGACAGGTAAAAATGACCACAGTACTGGGGAAAACTAGATTTTTTGAAGGGTACATGTTCAGACAGTTCTGGTCAAAAGCCAGGAGTAGCATCTTCCGACTGCCACTGAGAAGAAGCCTTGGCTGGTTCTCTGAATATCAGCTCAGTGAACTGAAATCATGAGCTAAATGACCTGGTACTGAGAATACAGCAAAGGAAAAGCTAAAACTCAAGTTAAAAATACAACACAGGGTGATCTTTTCTGTGTGTGTACAGGGAAAAAGATTCAAACCAGAAAATGCACAAGGCTGTGCCAAAAGAAAGAAAGAAAGAAAGAAAGAAAGAAAGAAAAGAACAAAGGCAGAGGAAAATGAGGACCATTGTCTTTGGCATTGATCTTGAAAGAAGCATTAGAATGACTGATGTGATGCCTCACAGAAACCCACTGGTACATGGTACACTGAGCTTCTTGAAAGATCAAGGCCTTTATTAGCACAAGGTAATAGAGCTGTGTTAACCTTTCTGTGGAGTCTCATGAGCTAGATTTGAGATAAAGCAGAAAGATGAATGCCTTTTATTGGATGCCATTTTCTATTGGTAAGTGCATGCTAGTTTTCCAAATTGACAGAGATCTTCAGCTGTTATATAAATAATTAACAATGGGCATTCCAAAGGCAATCTTTTACTAGTGCCAAAGTGGATGCATCCTGATTCAGTTTCGCGTGAGATTTCTCGCTCCCCACCATCCCGTGTGCCCAGGCTGGTCTCCCAGCCCGGAGAAATTAAAGGGGGAAGGGAGGAGGAAGCCACACTGTGCTCTCCACAGCTTTCTTACCCTGTCTGGGACTGGCAGCTGTCTTGGTGGGGAAAGGTTTCTGATTGTAAATTTTCAGAAACAGGAGAGGAGAAAGGAGGATGGAGGAGGCAGATCTTCAGCATTCTATTGGATAGCAGAGTCTGAGCAGTGAGCACCCAATAGACTGCTGAAAGCTGTGCTGAGCCTGCCTCTTCCCTTCCCCTCTGGAAGTCCTTAATAACAATAGAAGAAGAAGAGGAAGAAGAAGAACCTCAATATTAGAAAGTGCAAACCCCCAACTATCTGCACAGAAGAATCTAGCCACTAAGTACTAAAGACTGGGACCAACCAGAGCGTACCGATGCCCACAATAACAGAGAACAATTTTAGAAAAAAAAAGATTCAGATGTTCCAAACAGGTGAGCCATCTTTACTCATGCTTCAGGGAATGTAAAAAAAAAACCTTAGTCATCTGCCCAGAGGGAAAATTCCTTCCCAATCCCAAATATGGCAATCAGTTAGGCTGCTTTCACACATTCCAAAATGGGCAATTATAATAACTTGAGATAATACTGGGTATTATACTTCCGCAATTTTTGTAGTGTGTGAATGCACTATTTCCCTTTTATGCTGTAACATCTCAGGCCATTGTAAAAACTACATTTGGTGGCTCTTACAACGACCCACGATCTTGCAGCATAAGAAGAGAATAGTGCATTCAAACATTACAAAAATTGTGGAATTACAATAACCGGTATTATCTCAAGTTATTATAATAACCCATTTTGGAATGTGTGAAAGCAATAGAAAGCAGCCAGCATGCATCCATGCCCCACCAGCCAGGCACCTGATATTTTATTTTATTTTATTTTATTTTAATGGTTTTCCTACCCCACCCCTCCTGCCACAGGCAGCTCGAGGTAGCTTACAACAACAACTAGATAAAACAACAATAAAGCTATAACCATATTTAAAACAATAATCCATTAAAACCATTCATAAAAGGAGGACAAAATAACCCACAAAACCCCCCTCCCCCACCCAACCCCAACCCCCCATCTAACTCCCCCTAGACCCACCCCCAACCCCTCACCCATATCCCTCACCAAATGCCTGGCGGAACAGCCAGCACTTACACACTCTTCTAAATGAAGGGAGTTCCGGGGCCAACACCATGGCTGAAGCGAGTTCCACAGCCATGGTGTGGCCACCGAGAACACCCTCCCCTGCGTGGTCCCCCGAAGAACTCGGGGGACCTAGAGGAGGGTGTCCCCGGATGACCAGAGGGGCTGCTCCAGGACCCAGGGAGTGAGATGGTCCTGCAGATAGGTAGGGTCTAGACCATCTAGGTCTTTATAGGCAAGTACCAACACCTTGAATCGGGCCCGGAAAACTATCAGCAGCCAGTGCAGATAGCAGAGAACTGGTGTAATATGGTCCCATCAACCACTCCCTGTCAAGTGGCGGGCCGCCACATCCTACAGCATTTGCAATTTGCGAGCCATCATCATGGGTAGCCCTATGTAGAGTGCGTTACAGTACTCTATCCTAGAGGTGATGAAAGCATGGATGACAGTAGTCAGGTCAGAGTCAGAGACATATGGCCAAAGCCGTCGCACCAGATGTAATTGGCAAAAAGCACTCCTTGCCACAGCCTCCACCTGAACATCCAGGTGGAGTTGTGAGTCAAGGAGTACCCTCAGACTCCGTACCTGGGAGACCAATGGAGAGCAGATCCCGTCAATAACAATTAAAGTACAGTACATAGGTTTCAGAATGCCCCAGCAGTCGCACCTCCAACTGCAGACAACTTTGATGCTTTAGGAAGGAAGGAAAAACACCACCACCACATATTCTGCAAATCACGAAGTTTTCCAAAGACTTCATTTCAGCTCTAAGATTGGCCACTGTCGGAGACAGGTGCTGGGCTTGATGGGCCATTGGTCTGACCCAGTATGGCACTACTTATATTCTTATTTTCTTACTTGCACAAATCTTTGGTTGGGAGAACCATGCACAAGAGTGGATTATTAGAATGAATATCCAAATCAGAGCGACCTGAACCAAAACTTTTGTTCTAGGTGCTATTTAACATCATTCCAACTAAACATCAGCTGGTTATCTGACTGCAGCCTACTAACAGGACTATAGGCTGTATTATTGGGCTATTAACAATATGCAATCTTTTTCATGGCCTGACAATTTTCAATGCAGAAAACCATAATACAAGATTTTTTTTCTCAATTTTTCTTGTTTAATTTACCATGATTATTTCAGAAGGAAATTTGTATTTGTGTAAAACATTCAGTTTAGCCAAAGGCTTTTTCACGTGATTAATAGTGAATAAATGTAAACACTGATTCAGAATGGAGCAGAAAGGGAGATAATTGTGATATTGAAAGCCCACATAATGATTTATTATTATATCTGTGTCTGTGACAGAACCTCTTTTGGATTTTAATTAATCCCACTTAGCATTTAAGTGTCCCATATATCTGCCAACACAAGTTTAATTCCTAGTTGGTGTTTATTAGCGAGATAATTGTGCTTATTACTTAAGCATAGTGTCTAGCTGGCACTCAGCCCAGATGGGACTTTTATCT
>QEPC01000102.1:1700689-1718628 GCA_003113815.1 Sphenodon punctatus
GATGCGAGATGTGACCCTGGCTGGAGGAATGAGACTGCCCTTATTTGGGGGTGCATAGGGAATGGGATGGAAACTGGAGAGTGGAGACCCTTGATAGCCTGGCACATGTTTGGGTGGGGGATTGCTCATGCCTGACTGCTGGAAGAGTCCCCCACACTACAGTACCTCTCTCTCTGTGGCAGACATCTGCTGCCACCCGCTGTTGGCCACTGTTTGTGCCTGACTGATGCCCACCACCCACGCACCCACCCGCATGCCAGTGAGCTGAGCTCGCTCTAACTGATACAGCCTTTCTTGTCTTAAAAGTAAAAGAAAGGTTTAACAACCTGGAAGGAATGGCAGTAGAGCCCACCGCTTCCTCCTCCTCGTTGGAGGAGTAAGCCAGTGCCACCAGTGCCACGGGAGGTGTAGCAGGGGCAGCAGCCTCCACCTATTCCTCCTCCTCCTCCTCCTCCTCCTCCACCGGCAAATGTGCCCCCAGCCAGAGGATGCATGCAGCCTTCTTCATTTTTTTTTTTTCAAAAAACCCACACAGCACACACCAACAGTCACCGACAACACACACCAACCAGCCAAACACACAGCACAGCCAAATCCAACACAGTCACAGCCAAAACACATGAACCAAGAAGCCATTGACTCAAACACCGCCCCCCCAACTTGCCTCAGAGCTCCAAACGCACACGAATTTCCAGTTTCTGGCATGATTTCCGGCTTCTCGCGTGCTTGCGATATTTTTAGGCCGAACGCTGAACGCCAAATGCCGAACGCCGAACGCAATCTCGGCGATCCACCAGAACGGCCAACACCCGAACGGCTGAACCTGAACAAACTAACCGAACGCGGCTGAACCGAACGGCCGAACCTGAACTCGGCGATCCATCCGAATGGCCGAACCTGAACACATGAACCGAACGTGGCCGAACCGAACGGCCAAACCCAAACTGCGATCTGTTTGCCCATCCCTAGCACTGAGTAAGCATCGAGACTGCCAGGCCTGGGTCAGATGAAAAAGAGAGGTAGATTTGGGTGTCATCAGCATATTGATGGCACAGAATATCAAACCTTCTCACGACCTCACCTAGTGGCTGCACACACATGTTGAACAGGAGAGGGGACAAGATCAAAACCTGTGGGACTCCACATGAGAGATCCTGGGGAGATGACAAATAATCCCCAAGCACCGTCTCTGAGTTCTACCAGCCAGGACTGAACAGAACCATTCCAGAATAATCCCGCCCACTCTGGTCTGGTCCCACAGGTAATTCACCAGTATCTCATGGTAAACAGTTTCAAATGCAGCCAACAGATCTAACAGAATTAGCAGGGTCGAGCGACCCTCCCATGGTGGAGGTCATTGACCAAAGCCACAAGTGCAGTCTCAGTGCCATAACCTGGGCGAAAGCCACACTGAGAGGGATCTAAAAAACTGATGCTGTCCAGATGCCCCTGAAACTGCCTGTTCAATAACCTCCCCCCCTCACCCCCCAAAATAACATTGGATGTTGACTCCCTGCCCAGTTATTGTCCGGTCTCTAACCTTCCCCAAAAAGGGAAGGTTAGAGACCGGACAATAACTGGCCAGGGAGTCAACATTCAATGATATATTTTTTAGCAGAGGCCACACCACCACCTCCTTGAGGTGTCTTGGCACCCTGCCCTCCCTAAGGGAGACATTGACTACCCCTGCCAGAAACAGCCCCATCGTCTCTCATCTGGCCTTAACCAGCCAAGATGGGCACAGGTCTAGTTCACAAAAAGTGGTTCCGATAGTCCAAAGGACAGTCCCCGCATCAGTGGATGACACCAACTGAAACTGATCCGATGAAACTGGACAAGGCGGGGCTTCCACAGCCTCTGGTTATCCCATCGTATAAGCGTGGTGTCGAAATCATGGTGGATAGATACAAGCGACCTAAAGACTGAGCTACCTATAAATCAACTATTATATGCTTGATGCTTCAAAGTACTATGCAGGACCTCTTGACTCCATTTGACAATGACAAGGCTAAGGTTCATTCAGCACTGATGCAGAAAGCTCTGAATGCTACAAAACCCAGCCCTAACTAGGAAATGGTTTACACTTTGGAGAGAAGTCTGTTTAGTGACTCAATAATTTTAAAATAAGGTTCTGTGCATCCACTCTGCAGTGATTCATCTTTCCCGTGATCTAATAATAACATTTGCAATATTTTACGACCCATTTTAGTATTGTAAGGGATGGCGTTCAAAGTAAAAACTGCCATAGTGGGCCAGATTGTGAAATCACATTTTTTTCCAATGTGGCTATACATTCTTATAACGATTTGTGACTAAAAATAAATGCACACAACATGGGTCTTCTGGGCTATTATATCTCAAAATAATTTATGGATGCTACACTACTGCTTGGTGGCAAAATTAAAGTTGTCAGATGACACATGTGGATGTTTCTTAGCATTGCGGTTATTAACTTTGCTTAATTAAGGGTGATTTCAGACGTTACAGATGCCGGGTTCACCACAGTGGATTCCCGGTTGGGTCAAACTGAACAACCACCCTCCAGGGTCAATAAAAGCCCTGAACAGACGTGACGGGAGCAGGACCATGGCATGGAATAGGGCTGCCAGACCACGGGCCAGGGCAGCACAACAGACGTGATGCCGATTCCTGGTCATGGTCAAAACACCCAGAATCCACTGGGCAGGGGCGGGACACAGACATGGCCGCCTGAGGGCAAACAAAGCCAAAAGACACAAAAGGGAGCGCCCACACAACGGAAATGGGAAGAGAGGGGGGAGAGGGAGAAGAGCCGGACGGGTACCACACACAACAGGCACACAGACAGGGCACAGGGGAACACACAGCACAAGCACACGGCCAGGCACACACACACACACAGAAGGGAAAGGAAGGGAAGAGAAGGGGGGACACGGGTGCCCGGACAACACACAAGGCACACCAGGCACAGGGGGCGGAACAGGGAGGGGGGAAGGGCACAGGGGCAGGGCAGGACACAGACAACAGCAACCACAATTGCCACAGCAGAACTGTCCGCACGGGCACCCCCACAGCAACACGGACAGTACCGGAAGGGGGGGGGCCAGGAGCTTGGGACCAAGGCACAATGGTAGCCGACACGGCACAGCGAGCGGGCCAGGAACAGTCCAGGAGGCACAGGCAGACCCCACACTCTGGAGAGGGGCCTATGAAGGGCAGGAAGGAGAGCCGGTGCAGCGCAGCAGGTCCATGGATGCACACATACACCTGGAGGAAGGTGGGAGGGGCAGTCCAGGGGCCCCAGAACCCTGAGGTCACACAGGCACCCAAGGGGGGGGCTGCAGGTGGCAGTGCTGGTGAATGGGAACAGTCTGGTGGACACAGGCAGGTCGGTGAGGGCATGCAGAGCTCCGGACCCAGGCACCAGGGAAGGAAACTACAGAGGGGAACACCGGGTGTGGAGGCAGATGGGGGGAGCGGAGGGGGCCTGGAGCCACAGGCAGGGACAGCAGCACCCCGGGAAGCAGGCAGCATGGCAGAGACATCAGGGAAGGAGCAGCCATCAGAAACCAGCCCCCAGGCAGGGCTGGGAGCCCACACAGGGGCAGGCAACCGGGGGGCCAGGAGGCACACCAGGACGTACAGCCAGCAGCTGGGGGCCACAATGTGCTCAGGGGCCGGGTGCCCTGCCCAATGAACCCAGGTGGGGCCAATGAATCATGCCCCGGTGGTACCCCAACAAGGACATGTGGTGGGCGATCAGTTAGTAGGTCTTGAAGGGATCCGGCATAGACAGCCCCAACTGCACATCCGAATGGGACCACACGCCCAACAGTGCGGCCAGTTCTGCCGCGGTAGGCTCAGACATGCAGCAGTCAGCAGCAGGGGACCACAGAAGCTGACCCAGCTCCAAAACCTGGTGATACACCGCCCCATGAGAGCGCTGGTACCTGTCACTGGCTCTGCAGTGATGGGGTTTAACGTAGGAGGACCCAACCCCTGGGCCAGGACATTAACCCTTTCATACCAAAGGAAATAGGGCGGCTTGCTCTCACGAACATGGCCCTCTCTGGAAATAATGTCCCTCAGGTTGTAGGGTGGGCTTTCCCTCGTTAATGGAAGGCAACCCTTTTCATCATAGGGACTAACTGAGCAAGCCAATTGCCCCAAAGGGAAGGGAAAAGGTACACTCACAAATCGCTCAGTCGGGGAATTACTCGGGTCCAGGATAGTGCTCACAGGTGTAGGGCAGGAAGGGTCCAAGGGAGGGGGTGTCAGATCCAGGGACTGGGGTATGTAGGGAGGAGGGGGAAAGGACTTGCACTCCACAGGGTATAGGACAAGGGAGGAGGGGAAGGCTAAGGGGCACAATACACAGTTGGGAAAGGGAATTCACCAAGGGCTTATACAACTCACCACTTTGCACTCCAGGGAAATCAGGATACACCACGCACTCTCTCCACTCTCACCAGGCACCAAGGTTAAGGCTCACTCACTCTCTCAATCGCTCTCTCTCTCTCTCTCTCTCTCTCTCTCTCTCAAGCTTCAATCTTTTGCAAGGGGGGTCAAGGAATACACCAGGGGCCAGCTTCTCGAGGACTCGATTACCGGCGGGGAGACCAGGCCCCGCCGGCACTATTTATGCCTCCCCCACGCTCTCACAGCCAGCATGCAGCAGGTAAGCCACGCCCCCCTGCAAGGCGTGCCGGGCGTGCTTGATAGTTCCTGCAACGGGGCGGGGCCCCGCCCTCGCCGCACGCCGCATTCTGTTCCACCCCCTCTGGCCCCTCAAGCGTCCCCAGGCCGCCGCCGCAGCGATCCTGCCGGGCCGCCGCCTTACAGTACCCACAGGCCCCATGAACACAGCCAAAGTAGGACGCGGCCAAGGCAGGGCCACCCTCCGCAAGGCAGATCATGTAGGCGGCCAGGCTGCACACAGACAGCGCAGACACTGTCTCAGCCATGGACCAGGACACATGAGAGGACCTCAGCTCTGGGATGTGCCCATAGGGGAAGGAAACCAGCTCCAGAGTCTCCGCATGAAGCCCACAATAACGAGCGCTCGCCTCATAGCCGAAGTAGCAAAGACCAGAGCTCAGGCTCACATAAGCACCCGACTGGCTGTCCGGGCAGCCCAGGAGCATCTGCATGGCCGGGGTATGTCACAGGTCACACCGGGTCATGGTCTCGTGGAAAGTCCAGCTATGTGGGACCCCATGGGGGCCGGGAAGCGGGAGCCCGGTGAATGCACCACCAGTCATGTTCCAGCTAGACAGGGAGACTACACCATGGGCAGTGGGGCACACATACCCACCAGGGCCAGGGGCGGCCTCTCAGGGGTCCCAAGGACAGGAGAGGTGGCTACAGGCTGCAACATTGTATCACAACAGAGCAAGGCATGGGGTGTGGACCCAGCACAGCTGCAGGAAACAGGACAGCTAATCAGACCGGCAAGGACACGGTATTGCAAACAGGGAGGGGTGTGTGATGGCTGAAGGCATGCAGATGCACAAGGAATGCACAGCCTCGCTCGCCAGTGCGTGCACGAGGCTGCATGCAAGGACATCAGGAGCACCCAACTGCACGCCCATGGACACCAGCATCGCATTAGTAGGCCCGGATGGCTGGGGTCGGGGCCCCGCACCTGGGTCGGGGCCCCACTCCCACAGGTCATCACCGGGCCAGCAAAACCATCCCCCAACCCCCGGGGCCCCCACCACCATGGAGCAGGACAGGTCAGCTGCCTCCTGGATGCACCTCATGCTTGCAGCCGAGTGGTACCATGACTACACCAAACAGCTGCGCTTCCTTACCGCGAAGCTGCACCTGGGCACCCACCTGCAGGTTTCCCTGGCCTGGAGAGCTGCAAGGACCCGCTGGGCCCACCATAGGTGCAGGAAAGCCCTTGCCCAACTCAGGGTGCAGAGGCTTTCCGGGGCAGACCAGCAGGCTGTGAGGTGGGGCCGAACCCAGCCTGCGGCGCTCCGCGAGGCGGCCGAGTGCCTCCAATGGGGGAGGGAGACCATGCTCTGGGCAGCCCTGCTCACTATGCCCATCGACAGGCGGATATGGATCACTGAGTGGGCACAGGGTTGGTGGGCCAGGGCGCTGGCCCAGTGGGACGAGGCAGCCTGGAGGGCCCACTTTAGGATGGACAAGCTCACCATGCTCCAGCTCGCTGAGCTCCTTATGCCCTGGCTTGAGCAACAGCACCCCCCCATGAGGACCCCCATCCCCATGGTCCAGCGGGTGGCTATAGGGGTCTGGGCCTTAGCTGCGCCCGACTCCTGCCGGTCCATCTCCCAGCACTTCAGGGTAGGCCTAAGCACCGTTGCCTGTATCCTCCGGGATGTGTGCGAGGCTGTGGAGGGCGTGCTCCTGGACAGAACGATCCAGCTGGTGGACCAGGGAGCCATGATGGCAGGATTCACAGCCAGAGGCTTCCCCAACTGCATGGGTGCCATGGAGATCCTCTGCCCCTCCGCAGGGGAGGCAGCAGAGTATGTAAACAGGCACGGGTATCACTCACTGCAGCTGCAGGCGGTTGTGGATCACTGGGGCCGGTTCATAGACATCTTCACAGGCAACTCCGGCTGCAGTCACGATGCCCGGATCATGACCATCTCCCCCTTCTATGCCCAGATGTTCCAGGGGGACTTTGCTGACATGGGGATGACCTGGCGAGGGGGTACCGATGCCCCCCTGTATCCTGGGCGACCCTGCCTACCCCATCACCCAGTGGCTAATGAAGGTCTACCCTGTCGCACGCAACCCTGAGGAGGTGCTATACAATACCTGCTTGTGCTCCAGCAGGACCATGGTGGAGCGAGCCTTCGGGACACTCAAGGAGCGATGGAGGATCTTCTCTGGGCGGCTAGACTACACTGTGGAGACCTCAGCCCTGGTGATCAGTGCCTGCTGTGTGCTGCACAATGTGGGCAGCCCTGGAATACCCCGAGTCCAACCGGCCTCCCGGCCCGGTGCCCCTGTACATGAACGCTGAGAACCCAAGGGAGTACCGTTATGCTAAGCGCATCCGGGATGCCCTCGTGAGGCATATCAGCCCAGAGGCCAAGGTGTGAGGGCTGGAACAACCTGGCCCAGGCCCGGGGGTTTCTTAGCCCGACGCCTAAATGGGAGGCGGTCCAGTACCACACACCCCATCCCTGTCACCCAAGAATGGGCCCGGGAGGCAATATAGTGCAACCGCAATTTATTTCACCCACACATACATGTGCACTCTCCCCTTCTCCCTCCACCCCAGCCAGACCCCACCCCCTATAGTGCCCCCCACCTCACACTGCCTTACCCCTTCCCCCCATCCCCCATGTTTCCTGGGACGCCCCCTTGAGCACCCAGTGTTTGCTACAGAGCTCTGTGAGCTCCCCCCCACTGTCCGTGTCCCCAGCGGTGTCCTGGGCTGCCTCTTGGGCTGGCAAGGGGGGTGGCGGTTGGGGGGAGGGCGGTCCCTGCCCCCCCCAGTGGCTGCACCCTCTGGTGGGCAGGGGGGACTGGGAGGCAGATGTGTGGCCACTGCAGGCATGGGGGTGGCTGGGGTGGTTGGGGATTGGGCGGGGGCACTGAGGGGCCCGGCATGGGGCCCATGGCAGACAGGTGCCCAGGGCAGCACCTGCCATCACATAGGCACACATGGTGCCCACGTGCAGGAGCAAAGAGGTCCCAATGTCATGGGACCTGTCAATTTTGGTGGAGTGCTCCAACACCATACCTGTAATGACCTGCTCCAGCCGCTCGAGCGTTTCCACCTGCCTGCTGTGCTCCTGGCGCTCCCGCCTCTGCTCCAGGTGCACCTTGGACTGGAGCCGCATGTCCCGCGCCTCCACCTGCTCCAGGGACCACTCAATGGCCACCTCCATCCAGTCCACGGTCGCTATCATCCTCTCCCCCTGTTCCGCCGAGGTCCGGACGATGTCCTCCACCTGGTTCTCCCTCCACTGGTGGACCCGTGCCCAGTGCTCCCTCTTGCGCTGTGCTGGGGGCATGGGTCCTGGAGACAGCCGCTGTTGGGTTTGCCCTGTAGGGTACAGGAGGGTGAGTCACCTGCCCCCCCCGGGGGCCCACCCTTCTCCCTGGGATGGGACTGGGGCTCTGTGGCCCCCCAGGCATGTCAATTGGCCCCTTCCCACCACCCCTTCCCCAGTCCCTCCAACCACCTCCGAATTTCCTTGGACCCCCTCTCAGCACCCCGGTGGGCCCTCCCACCTGGACCACGTGGCCCACCTGGTTCATCCCCCTGCTTCCCGGGATCCTCAGTGCCTGCCTGCTCCCCCGCCTGGGTCTGGTGCCGGGTTGTTCCATGCTCTGTGGGTGAGGAGGTTGGGTTGTTGGTGTAGGAGTGTGCGGTTGGGCGACCAGGCCCTGAGCCCCCTTCCGGCCTTGCTTGTGGGGGGCTGGGGCAGGCCCCGACCCATCCTTGGCCCTGCCCCCGTGGGCCTTGTCCCTCTCCCATCCTGGTTGCCTGCTTACTCTTGATGTAGGTCTCTGATCCTTCCAAGACTGACCCCTTGGTGTGGGACTGCTCCCCCATGGACCAGTGGCTGAGGGTGATGAGGGTGCCAGCCTCAGACACCACCTGTCTGGCCTGGGGTTGGATTCTCTCTGGGCTGCTTTCTGGGGGGGGGCTGCAGGTGCTGGAGGTCCCGGGGCATTCCTCCTGAGGGTCCAGGACCCTGGAGCTTGTGTCTACCAGGGGGGTGGTGAGGGGGGGTATCTTGGCCCATTCCCTTCCCTAGACCACTGTGCTCCCCACGAGCCATGGGGTGACTATCGAGCCCTTCATGTGCAGGATTCGGTCCAGGACATCATAGAAGGGGGTGGTCTGGGATCCGTGTCCGGACCGCCTATTGTTGTCCCTAATGGCCCTGTACCCCTTCTTCAGCTCCTTAGCCTTGAAGCGGCACTGTGCCATGGTGCAATGGTGCCCCGTCACCTCCATTTCCTGAACTATGTCCTGGTAGATGTGTTCGTTCCTCTGGTTGAGCACAAGCTCCAACTGGTACTCCAGGGTCCTCCAGATCCATATGAATTCCTGGGTCTCCTGAAGCCCCCACTGGCCCCCTCTGTGGTAGGGCCTCCTCCCTCATCTCCCCTGTGGGTCCTCCTCCTCCTCCTCTTCCACAGCCTCCTCTTCCACCCAGGCTGGGCTGGTGTCCTCCGGGGGCTCGTCCACCCGGGCCCTTTTCCGTGTCTGTGGGATGCAGGGTGTGTGTGTTATGGTTGGGTGCAGTTCTGACTCCTCTTGCAGCCCACCCCCTTTCCCCCCTCCCTGCCAGGGGCCCGGGCTGTCTCCCTGCCCTCCTTGGTGCCCCTGGTCCCCCCGTTCCCCTCCCCTTGCTTCCACTTACTCGTTTCTGGGGTGCCTCCTCCCCGGTCCCCGGAGCATCCTGTCCCGGCTGCTGCGGGTGTTGTCTCTCTGCCTCCTCCATCCTCAGCACAGACCCCGCCGCCCCCTCCTCTGCTTGCGCTCCCTCCACCACTGTCACTGCCACTGCCTCCTCCACCCTCACTCTCTCGCCCACCATTCTCTTCCGCCTCCCTACTCGCTCCATCCCACCACACTTTCCTGCTGCAGGTTTCCCTTTAAATCTCTCACTGGTGGCTGTGTTGTTGCTGGTTGCCTGGAAGTGACATTGTGTGCATTGTCTCCAGCTGGGGATTATTTTCTTTGGTTCTGAGAGGTGATTACCATCCAGACATTACTTTTTGTTGTTTCCCGGTGGGAATCTCTTTGACCACAATTCCGGAAATTGTCCGGCGGGGAGACCCGGAAGCATGGTTGATTTTGACCCCACGTGGGTATTGACCATGGTGAACATCTGGCGGCCGCCTAACAGACGTTCAGGGCGCTTTGGCCCCAACGGGGGATTGACCTTGGTTCACTGTGGGGTTGAGCGTGATCTCGTAATGTCTGAAAATACCCTAAATATTTTCATTTTCATGGTGTTTTCATAACTGTGATCCATTGTCAAAATGAAATGATAATACCACTGGAACATCTAATTTCCTCCTGTACTTTTACGAACAGCCAATGTAACAATGTATTGGTTTGAACTAGCATTTCATTCTTGAAGCATATGCCACTAAGATTTTTACTTGGCGCATTTTTTTGTCATACTTAGTTAATTTTTTTATTATTTGATTTTTGGCATCTAGTGATTCCAAACTATGAATCTACATTTCCAAACTATGGACAACTATGGACAACTATGGACACCACTCCACTAAAAAAAATCAGGCTGAGATTTTTAAATTCACCTAACGCTACAGATCTCAAACCACTTATTCTAAGGTAATCCCACAAACCTGAATGGGGTTACACCAGAGTAATTGCTTAGAGAACCAGAACCTAAAGGGATTAAGTGCCCAGCTCTACAAAATGGGATTTGTGTGCCCAACTCCCTCACAGCTCCATTGAACAATGGCTTTCAGATGTGCTTAAAAGTGTACTTACACGTGCCAGTGACAGGACACACATGCAAATTAGACAGTTTTGATGATGTCTGAAAAGCACCCTGTGCTTCAAAGTATTATTGAAGCTTTTTAGCGCACCGACAAGTGTTCTTTATAGACCTGTTTCTTTCAGGTCAGTAAAATGCACATATCAGTGTGCCAAAAAGCTTCAATCATGTCTGGGACACCTTTCAGTTGTCATCAAAGCGGTGCCTAATTTGCACATGTGTCCTGCCCGGCAGCACTTTAAAGTACACTTTTAAGCACATTTGAAAGCCGACACCTTATCCACACTGACTCAGAATTTAAGCTGCAACCACTTGAAAACCCTTCTCTCAAATGATGGAGGAAAGTGTTGGCTGACCAAACTACCAAATGCAAGGTACGTTCTCTAGGACAGATGTCTCCTCCCAGACTTTTAAATGATAAATCTTACAACACTATTTGAAATGGAACAGAATGCAGAGGATCTTCAGAGAAAATGAGAATGTTTTCTCATGGAAAACCCAATTATTCCGTAGCAAGTAGCAACGATCATTACATTTTTACATAAACTGTTGCCTAGGGAAATTGCCCCTGCATTGTAGCTATATCTCTTCTGGGCCAAATCCTAGACCAGACAGTGCCTGGCCTGCTTATGAGATCCTTGCCATTGTCTTTCATGCTACGTATGAGTTTTATAATTTCACTCCGTAATATCATGCTCATTATTTAATCAATAATATCATGCTCATTAATCATTGTCAATGATTAATTGACAATGATTATTGTAATCAATAATATAATAATAATATAATAATTATGATAATATAATAATTATCAATTATATATAATTATCAATAATATACTATCATGCTCATTAATTATATCATGCTCATTAACCAATAATATTTATTTAATCAATAATATCAAGCTCATTATTTAATCAATAATAGCATGCTCATTATTTAATCACAAGGTTAGTGTGCAAAGAAATATAATCAATTAACAGAGGACTTAAAGAAAAACAAAACAATTTGTTGCCTTCCCTACATGACATTCTTTCCAGCACAAAACAAGGTCTCTTACCTTTTTTTTCTTTCTCTGTTATAAAATGAAAGGAGAGGTGAATCTTCCGGCTTCCGTTATTTTCTTATGTTAATGGATTTTATTTATAATGAGTGTATTTGGCATGGCATGCAAAGTAGCAGGATGTACAAGCACAGGATTGCATTTCAACAACACTTAACCTTGACTTTTGTCTACTTTCCTTGGGTGATACATTATTCTACCTCAGACTGAAAGCTAATGCATTCTTCTGATTCCATTATTTACACTGCCTCTTTTTTCAGCTGGCATATTTATGTAGCACTTTGCCTCTTCCCTTGTACACACATTAGTGTTCGCTTTACATCCCGTACCAATTTAAATTCACCCAGTTGCTGAACAAATAAAAAACATTAGCATTGTGAAAGTGGGGAAACCTCCAGCCTATTCTTCTGGGTTAATTACTCCTTTCTGTTTTAATAGAACATATCACACATTGCTGGAACAGTTTGTACATAGTACAATTTTACTTTGAGAATTCTTCCTGTTTTAAAATATCTACTTGCCCAAAATGAGTCTGATAAAAGCCTTCAAACACCAAAGACTTGGGTATTGTAATGGGGTGGGAACCAAAAGGATTTACCCAGCAATGGGATTCCAGGAGACGCTGAACCTGAATCTCTATTTAATTGTAAAGATACTTCCTATAAAACAAGAATATGACCTTAAATTTAGGAGTGATGGAAAAGATTAGTGTGCAAAGAAATGTAATTAATTAACAGAGGATTTAAAGAAAAACAAAACCATTTGTTACAAGAAGTTACAACTGAAAAATAAAATCTTATCTAGGATTGGGTTGAATCTTGTGTGGTCCTCTTGCAGCTGAAGCTGGATACCACTACTTCCTGTCCTTGTCTTCTAGCTGATTGTCCATGATTCTGGAAGAGCTTCTAGAACAGATTAACAAATTAAATAGTAAAAAATCACCAAGAAGGATGAGATGGTATTCACCCCAGAGTTCTTAAGGAACTCAAATATGAAATCATAGACATATGGTTGGTAATTTGTAACTCATTGTTAAAATCTGCCACTGTACCTGAGGACTGGAGGATAACAAATACAAAACCAATATTTAAAAGGATCTTCAGATGTGACCCTGGAAACTACAGACTAGTGAGCCTGACGTCAATGCAGGCAAATTGATGGTAATGGTTGTAAAGAAGATAATTACTGGGCATTTTGATAAACATAACATAATGGGGAAGAGTAGGGCTGAAATTCCGATTCCGAAATTTTTCGAATTCCAACAAAATTGGTAATTTTGTTTCTGAATTTTTTTAAAAAAATCTGCCACTGTACCTGACGAAAAATCTCTAATCTAATATAGGTAGATATTAGATTAGAGACAGTAGATAGTTGTAGGAGTTAGCTGAGATAGAGCTAGTGTTTAGAAATTTAGTGTTTGTAGGAGTAGGCCTTTGTACTTATTAGATAATCCATTTAGTTCATAGCATCTAGAATAGTTATAGCAGTTAGATTTAGTGTAGATAGATATATAAAACATTAGATAAAATTTTTAAATAATAATTAAAAAAACCCAATATAAAAACATTATTTTGGAGGGAGAAATGGAGAAGGGAAGGGGAGACCGGACTGCTGCCCGTAGCGGAGGCAATGGGGAACATGCCAGAGGCAGAGGCTGTGCCAGGGAAGTGGCAGCAGAAACCTGAGCACATCACCATGCCCCCAAGTCAGCAGGCCTGCTTTAGGGCAACAGGGTTCAGCGACTCAGCTTCACCTCCTGGCAGTGCCCTCCTCCACTGCCACGCAGGGCACTGGAAGGCCTGTAGGATTTGAGACTGCGTCTCTCTCTGCTGGTGCTGGTGCTGGAGCAGTTGCTGTTGCTGCTTCCGATGTTCCTCCAGGGCCACCAATGTCCCCCACTGTTGAGGTGATCCCCAGCAGTCCAGAGCTGGTGGATCCCACCCCAGCTGCTAGAGGCAGGGCCCGATCCCCGGGCAATGGCAGTAGGGAGAGGAGTAGCAGCAGCAGCAGCTATAGAGGGGGGCACGGGGAGAGTGCTAGCAGCATGGCGGGCATGGGCAGTCTAGCCTCAGGGTCCCAGTACCCCCCTTCATGGAACATCACCATGATCATGGACAGTGAGTCAGAGGCAGACACTAGTGCCGCAGAGGATATGTCTGGAGCTGAGGCAATGGCTAAGCCTCCTCCCAGAGCTTTGTCACCAGTGGCACCAAGTTTCCCCCCTCCCAGAAGCACTGGCAGAAGTGCGTCACCCGGGGCGGGCCAGAAGGCAGGGGGGGGCGGGAATCCTCAGTCTAAGAACATTTTAAGCTGGTGCGGGCAGGTGATCCCATAGAGGTGCAGTGCACTTTGTGCAATAAGCTGGTGAAGCGTGGGCAGGTGCTCGCCAACTTTGGGACAACTGAAATGGCGAGGCACTTCAAGGCATGCCACAGTGCTCTGATGCTAAGCGAGAAGGCAGGGGAAGTGGATGCCAGTGGGTTCCCGACTGCAGCAGCCAGTCGCCTGGATCCTTCAGCGGGCAAGCGTCCCACACCAACTGCTGCTGCGTCTAGCAGCAGGAGCAGTATGGGGGCAGCAGGAGCCTCGCCAGCAGCGTCAGTCCACCATGGAGGAGCAGGGGTGGGGGCAGCTGCCAAGGCCATAGGGTGCTGGAGGCGGCATGGCTTCTTTCAGGAGAAAGCCAAGCGCCTGTTTGCCGAGATGATTGCGCTGGATGGGCAGCCCTTCTCAATTGTAGAGGACAAGGGCTTCCAGCAGCTGTTTGAATTCCTGACCCCTCAGTTTAAGCTGCCTTCCCGCTGCACCCTGAGTAGGACTATGGTGCCACAGCTGTACAGGGCTTTGAAGAAGCAGGTCAGGGAGTAGCTGTCACGGGCTGGGGGGGCCACTGTCCACTTCACCACTGACCTGTGGTCCTCCAGGAATGCCCAGTACTCCTACTTGGCAGTGCCTGCACACTGGTGGCAGGACCCAGAGGCAGCACTTGGCAGTGGCAGGAGGGGTCCTGAAGCAGGGTATAGGTGGACACACCTCAAGGAACCTCAAGGCAGTCCTGGCTGCCATGGTGAGGGACTGGGTCATGCCAGGCATGGCCTTAACCAAGGGATGTGTGGTCACAGACAACACGGCCAATATACTGAAGGCATTCCATGACGGGGGCTTCACAAGCATCAGTTGCACTGCACACACCCTCCATCTTGTTGTCAAGGACGCACTGGGCTTAGTGGATAAGGGGATTGGGCCAGGTACCCTTAGCTCCCTGGTCAACAGGGGGAGGAAGCTTGCAGGCTTCTTCAACCGGAGTGTGAAGGGCAGTGAACTCCTCTGGTAGAAGCAGGCCGAGCAAGTGTCCCCGGTGCACCATCTGGTCCAAGATGTCTCCACTATATGGAATTCCACCTTCCTGATGCTCAAGCGGGTTCTTGAGCAGAAAGCCGCCCTGCATCATGGTGGAACTGGAAACAGACATCGAGGCACCTCCAGGGTACAACAGGGAGGAATGGGAGATGATTGCTCAGATGGTCTTTGTCCTGAGACCATTCCTCGTCATGACGGAGACCATGAGCAGCTCCACTGCCACCCTCAGCCAGATGATCCCGCTGGTCCATAGTGACCACAGGAGTCTGGACGAGATTCTTGGGGGGTGGGATTGTGGCCCTGTGGGCAGGAAGATGTCAAATGAGACACTTCACCTGGTGTGGAAGCTGAAGGTGGGGCTGAGTGCATGCTTTGATGAGCTCCTGCACCGGGAGGAATATGTCCTGGCAACCATGCTGGACCCCAGGAACAAGGGCAGCATGGCATGCGAGACTGCGGATTATGGTCTCCAGAAGGGTGAGCTAGTGCAGAAGGTCTGGCACGCAGAGTGGTCCGTGCAGCAGGATGCCCCTGGGGATGGTGGGAGTGGGAGAGCGACCCCTTCCAGCCATCTGGGTCTATCCCTGCCCCCAGACCTAGCGGTAGCAGCAGGATGAGCAACAGGACCCCTGCTGGTGCCAGCAGCTCCTCCTGTGTGCAGTCCACTCTGGGGAGCATGGGGCCCAGCACAAAAGGGCAAGCAGCGTGGCTGAGGGCAGTGGGGCAGGTGGTGCCCACCCAGAGCTACCAGAGGGAATATGATGGTGCCTCAGCAGCAGTGGATACCTACCTGGAGGAGGAGCCATGCATTGATCCCAGCAGTGATCCCTTGGCCTACTGGGCCGGCAAGGCCAACGTGTGCCCGGCCCTGTTGAAAGTGGCCAAGGGTATCCTGTCCTGCCAACCAACCAGTTTCCGCAGCGAGCAGGTGTTCTCTGTGGCAGGGGGACATTTGCTCCCCACACTGCCTGAGACTGGGGGCCAAGTTGGTGGAGCAGTTGCTCTTCTTGAAGGTCAACCTTCCACTTCTGGGATTCCCCAAGCTGGCCCTGAACAAGGAGTGATGGTGCAGTGGTACACACCATCCCATGCCAAGGGCAGTCTTGGGACGGGGCTCAAAGTGCCTGTCTGCCCACCCAGGTTGCCTAGCTCAAAGCCGGCCCAAGCCCACCCGCCCTACTGCCTCTCATGCCATGCTGTCTGCCTGCCCTCCCACCCAGGTTGCAAAGCTCAAACTGCCGCTCATGCCACGCCGCCTGACTGCCTGCCCCAGCAACCAATGTTTTCTGCTGCTAGTGTCAATGGCTCCCAGGCCTATATGCTGTCTGTGCCAAGGGTTCTGTACCCTGGAAACCAATGTCTGCTGGTACCAATGACCCCCAGACCTATATGCTGTCTGTGCCAAGGGTTCTCTACCCTGGCCACCGATGTCTGCTGCTGCTAGTGCCAATGACTCCCAGGCCTATATGCTGTGTGCAGGGATGGGCGAACAGATCGCAGTTCGGGTTCAGCCCTTTGGTTTGGTTGCATTCGGTTCGGTCATTTGGGTCATTCGCTGAGTTTGGGTTTGGCTGTTCAGTTCGGTTCAGTTCGGGCGTTCGGAAAAAGTATCGTGAGTGCACGTGAAGCTGTGATCATGCTGGAAACTGGAAATTCAAGTGCGTGCAGAGCTGTGTGTCAAGACAGTGTGTGTTTGGCTAGGTGGCTGTTAGTTTTGTGTGTTTTGGCTTTTTGGGTTGGGTTTGACTGTCTTGTTTCGCTGGTTGGTGAGTGTTGGTGTGTGTTGTGGTTGACTGTGTGTTTTGGCTGCATGATTGATTTTTTTAAAAAATGAAGAAGGCTGAAGTGCTGATTCACCGGCTGGGGGCCAACTTGCCATTCGAGGAGGAGGAGGAGGAGGAGGAGGAGGAGGAAGAGGTCGCTGACCCTAGATCTCCAGTGGTGGTGCCCGGCTCCTCAGATGAAGAGCAAGCTCAGGAGGTGCTTCCAGGTTTGTAAACTTTTTTTTAACTTTGAGGACAAGAAAGTCTCTATCCATTAGAGTGAGCTCACTGGCATGTATGTGGGTGCGTGGGTGGTAGGCATCTGTCAGGCACAATCAGTGGTAATCAGTGGGTGGCAGTGGATATCTGCCACAGAGAGAGAGGGTAATGTAGTGTTGGGGACTCTGGCATGAGCAGCATCCCCACCCAAACATGTGCCAGGCTAGCAAGGGTCTCCTATCTTCAGTTGTCATCCCATTCCCTATGCACCCCTAAATAAGTGCAGGGTCTTTCCAGCCAGGGTCACATATCCCATTGCCATCCCTAGCACCCCAGGGAGGGCAGGATTTGCATGTGCCAGCCAGGGTCTCTCTATTGCCATCCCAAGCAGTCCAGGGAGGGCAGGATTTGCACATGCCAGCCAGGATCTCTCCATTGCCATCCCTAGCACCCCAGGGAAGGCAGGATTTGCATGTGCCAGCCAGGGCCTTCCTAGTTGCATTACCTAGCACCCTCAAGGAGGGAGGACTAGAAGCATCATCATAAATGCATTATATTACTTTGGTGTTCTTAATGTCTTCCCATTTCAGAGAGGAATCAGATGCTGGCCCCAGTGCTGGTGCCACTACCAGGCCAAAGAGGACCCCTAGGCCGAGGTCACCAGTGACACCCCCAGACATTCGGCGGTCAAGGTCGGATATCTGGAAGTTTTATGACAAGGGCTACGGAATTGCCACATGTAAGGTAAGGCACGGGGACTGGAACATTAGGGAATTAATTGCCCTATGACCTGTTAGGAATGGAAGTCCAATGCAGAGAGAGATTGGCCACCCAGCCCACCCACTTGTGGAGACAGAATGCAGGCAGGGCTTGACAGACCATTGGTCTGACACATTATGACACTTATTATATTCCTATCTTTTTATGCTCTTTTTAGTTCTGCAAGAAAAGTTTCAGGCTTCAGAAGGAGGGGACAACATCGGGTCTCATCAGCCACATTGAAAAGTGGCATGCCAGGAGAGTGAGGTGGCAGGTGGAGGACTCTTGTGTGGCTGTGGAGCCTCAGCCCCAGTGCCA
>QEPC01000102.1:1721190-1746648 GCA_003113815.1 Sphenodon punctatus
TTTTCTGGGTGGGTTTCCTGCTTTGACATGTGAGTTGCAGAATTTTGCCATATGGGTCACAGAATTTTCCATTTTGGGTCGCAGAATTTTGGAAAATATTTTGCAGAAGAATCGGGGCCCTGCATGTAGTATGAGAGAGAGAGAGAGAGAGAGAGAGAGAGAGAGAGAGAGGGAGGGAGGGAGGCCAGGTAGGATGTCACTGAAGCAATAGGAGGGAGGGACAGCACCTCAGCTCAGCTCAGCAGCAGCAGCAGCAGCCCTTATTGACGAGGAGCCCCTTCCCAAGCCTGCCCCTGGCATGGGATGGCGTGTGCAACTGAACCATCCCTCCTTGTCTAGGGGCAGTTCATGGATTCCCAGTAGCAGAAGGTTGACCTTCAAGAAGATCAACTGCTCCATCAACTTGGCCCGCAGTCTCAGGTGGTATGGGGAGCAAATGTCCCCCACCACAGAGAACACCCGCTCCCTGGGGACCCTGATTGGTGGGCATGACAATAATCCCCTGGCCACTTTGGACAGGGCCAGCCACACGTTGGTCTTGCTGGCCCAGTAGGCCAAGGGATCGCTGGTGGGATCGATGTACGGCTCCTCGTCAAGGTAGGTATCAACTGCTGCTGAGGCACCATCATACTCCCTCTCATAGTTGTACCTGGACACCACTGCCCCTACTGCCCCCACTGCCCTCAGCCACGCTGTCAGTCCCTGCCCTTTTGTGGACTGTGCAGAGGAGGAGCTGCTGGCAGTAGGGGTGATGCTGCTGCTCATCCTGCTGGTGCTGCTGCTACTGCTCGGGCTGGGGGCAGGGATAGACCCCGCTGGCTGAGAGGGGAGGCTGCTCCCACTCCCACCATCCCCTGGGGGGGTCCTGCTGCTGCTGCTGCTGCTGCTGCTGCTGCTGTTGCTGGCACCGCAAACTCTCCAGAGCCCGCTCTGCCTTCTAGACCCTCACCACAAGATCATCCTTCCATAGGTCATAGAGGGGTAACTTGCGTGCCACGCTGCCCTTGATCCTGGGGTCCAGCATTGTTCCCAAAACATATTCCCCCTGCTTCAGAAGCTTGTCGAACCTCGTCATCAGACCTGCCTTAAGCTTCTGCGCCAGCCCAACCGCCTCAGCCCCCAGTTTCTTGCCCCTAGGGCCACAGTCCTGCCCCCGCATCATGATCTCATCCAGACTCCCATGGAGACTCTGGACCAGAGTCTTTGGGTTAATACCTTAACTACGCTACATGTGGTGCCAGACAGATGCTGCTGGTAGGCATCGGCAAGCTGTATGAGATTCTGCCACCTGCCAACCTGAACTTCAGCATAGAGGGATAAAAGAAAAATTGGACATGTCAAACAAAGCTTGTAACAATAACAAATATAACATTTATCAACTTAGCTCTATGTGGGCATGTCCCCTGGAGCATGGGGGAAAGGCAAAATGGGTTCATGGGCCCTGGGGTTGGGCACATCCTGTGGCATTTGGTAGCCTTTGTCCTTTGCAAATTGCATGACCCCTGCCACGGCTTCCTGCCACTTAGTGGTATGGCGTGGCAGAGGCTTTCATTCTGCTAGTTTCATTCCGCTACTTCCGCAGTTCCGCTAATTTCATTCTGCTACTTCCACAGGCTTCGCAAAATAGCAGAAACATGACATTTTCACTACTTCCGCCATTCTGCCAGCACCACGAAATAGCGGAACAGCAGTTTTCCGACAGTTTCCGCAATTTTTCCACAATTCTGCAATTTGCAGAATGCCGGCGGAATTAGTGGAATGTCTGCAGAAAAGCCGCGGTGTGGCATGGGCAATTCTGAAATGGCGGAATGGAATTGCGGCGCGGTAACAGCTGCTGCTGCATCAGTCCTAATGGCAGCATCCCCCACCAGGATGGTCGTTTTAAGAGTCAGTGGGGCTGGTATGCCACTCTGCCTGCTCTGAAAACTTCTTTCTTGCTTGGACCTATTGCAAGCAGCCTGAGTGCTGCTAGAAAATGTTCAAAGTGGGTGGAGGCAGAGTGTTGGCCCCACTTCTTCTGGAAATTTCATAGTGCTTTGCTCAGGCCTCTTTCAAAGCCTGCTCTAGAAACCAGAGGCTTGACTGAGTCTTCTCACCCCATGGTAGCCACACCCCTGACAAAGCCAGTTTAACTGCCTTAGTCCCTAATTTAGCAAGTCAATTAATCAATTAAGACCCATGGATTAAAAGTCAAGTACATATATAAAAGTTCAGGGTTTCAAGCCTTTAATGGGCATATTATAACCTTATATTTTAAAGCTATTAATCTGATTCTCTTGGGAAATGTTGGGATACAGATGTCTCAAAAATTACTTACATAATGTAACACAGTATAACTTTATGCTATCCAATGTATTTAATAGAAATTAGTCTTTGGAATGATTTGTAGAGTTAGTACAGTTATAAAGCTAAAATACTAGCATGCAAAAAGAGAAATTAGGAGGCATATGCAAGGAAGATTTGATGTTTTCAGTCGGGGTGGGACATCAGGCAAAATACCAGTTACCAGTTACCAAAAATACCTCCCACCTCCCCCTCCCAGGCTGTGTGGGTGGAAGGGGAGACACCCTCCACCCACCCTGCCCAGCTTGGATTTAAAAAAAAATTTTTTTTACCCTAAGTCCCTCCTAGTGCAGGCTCCGGGCCGCCGCCGGCGACCCAGAGCCCGCACCAGCAGGTACTAGGGTGAGCCCTGGGGTGGGGGGTGGTTTAACACACACCCCACCCAAGGGATCACCCTACCTCCCCACCCAGGGATCGCCTACCTTTGGCACTCCGGGCGGCAGCGGTCCGGTGGCTTTAGTGCTGGCTGTGGTTGCTGGCTTCAGTGCTTTCTAGGCCTTCTGGGGAACTTCACCCTAGTACCACAGTAACTACCTGCTGGTGTGGGCTCTGGGTCGCCAGCGGCAGCCCGGAGCCCGCACTAGCAGGGACTTCGGGGAATTTCTTTTTTTTTAAAAAAAAATCCAGGCTGGGCAGGGTGGGTAGGGGGTGTCCCCCCTTCCACCCACGCAGCCTGGACTGGGGAGGGAAAGTGTTTGGTTGGGTTTTTTTGTTTCTTTTTTTACATTGCGGCCAATCATTTCAATGACCTCAATGTAAAAAAATCCGGCACGGCGATCCGGTACCGGTACCCCTAAATACCAGAGTAATCTGATACTGCCGGTACACCAAAATACCAGCAGTATCGGATACCGGATGATCCGAACTTCCCACTCCTAGTTTTCAGATGTGAATTTAAAATAGCTAGCAAGGCAATGAGACAGGGAGATTGAGGAAGGAGAGTCCTAGTGAAATATTGCTCTGCAATGAGGAGTGCGGTATTTGACAAGGTTTTTATGCTTAGTTAAGCTGCTATCTCCATGTGGTTCCCTGCAATTATTTACCTAGAAATGAATTCTTCCCCATTGAAAGCTCTACTTTCTCAATGAAGATAATCTTACTGGGTCTATCTCTGATTATGTGACTGGATGTTGAACTCCTTTACAATGCACTTTTCACTGTGACAGTCAGAGTGGAAAATATTGCTCACTGTGCTCTTCTCAATGGACAGAAGAAACTGGGATTTCTGACCCCATTTGCTTGGGATTTAGTGTAGATTTGGTCAGCTTGGGTTAATACATTTCACAGGCTTCATGCACATAAATTTCATATCACCATTTATCCTTATTGCAAGTAGTAGCAGTAGTTTAAAGGGACCTATAATAAATTGCCACTGTGCAATGCTGTCCTGCTGTTGCAATTTTTGTGTTACTTTCTCTACTACCTAGGGGAATTAGATGCATCTCTAGGTTAAAGTAAACTTCCATGGCTCTTCATTCAATGCTGGGGACAGCTCCTAGAAGGAGGCAGGATCAAGAGGAATGTGGGGGCACACTCCTGGAGCATCTCCGGGGCAGGCAGCCACCTCATCCATCTATTCACACTCATTGTGTTTACCATTGTAAAAACATTTGACATGACAACATTTGCCAGATATTTATTTCTGGTGACATCTCTGATTTTCAATATATATTCCACTGCATAATATTTAGGTGCACATTTCCTGTGCAAGAATGCACTTCTGAACTACAGTTCAGTTTTACTGATGGGCCTCATTCATTACTCATGGGAAATCCTTTTTGAATATAGTGTGCCATTCAGAGGTTTTGAAGGCAGGCTAACTTGAGGATCAGTGCAGTGTGGTGAGCTGGAGTGTTTCAGGTGCATGTGCTCCAGGAGACCTCTGGCCCTGGTTTCCTGGCTCCCAGGAGCTCAGTTCAAGGGCTTGAGCAGCCCAGGTGGAGCTGCTCAGCCTAACTGAGCACACACTGGATTGGTTGAGGCTGTTCAGGTTCAAAAAGCCCTGGGTATTTAAAGCTGGACTAGGGGCCTACCTTAGAGAGATCACCAGAAGAGCCTGGAGAGAGGGCTGTTGGGAAAAATTACCTTCAGCTTGGCAGGGGGGAGGAAGTCCTGGGACGATCTCTTTGGACCAAGGAAGCAAGTTTTTATGTTGGCCACTTGTTTTGTATTGATGAGTATGTAAAGAACCCAAAATCTACAGACAGAAAAGAGCCCTGTTTAGTGGTGTTGTGGAGAAGAAAAAATAAGCTGTCTGCTGCTTGTGAGAACTCTGGGTGTTAACAGACCTGAGCATCTCTTTCATGCCCGCCAGATTTGGGACTTGTTCAGACCTCAGTGGAGTAGGCAGCTGGGCCAGAAATGTGGGCCCGGAATGGACTGGACAAAGAGCCACCAAGCCAAGCCAGAGCAGGCCGAATTGGGCAGACACATTTGTTTTTTCACCACCTGGGGCTGGTGTGGAGGTTTGCCCATGTTTTTATTGCCAGCTATGGATGCCTGTTATAGTGGAAGGCCAGCTGTAGCATAGGGGCGGAGCTAGCCGGCCATGGGTCACTCCCTACCCACCCTACCCAGCGAGTTTAGGGCAGGGGAACATATATTCTGTCCTCCAAACTGATATGGTTGGGGGTGGCCCCTCTTCCTGGATGCGCAGCTGCTGAGACGACTGTATGTTTGTTTTTATCCTTTGTGTGTTGGTCCTGGGACAAACTGAAGCATTATAGACTCATTCCCTACAGTCAGTCTGTGACAGTAGCTGGTGATCTTGTTGAAACATTTAAATTTTTGACAATTATGGGTGCAAGTCTCCCCCATTAAATCAATGGGAAGTTGGGAACTCAGTCCTTGACTTCAGTGAGGACAGGATCACTGACCACATAGTGATGTGCTTTGCCATACATGCTTTGAAATCCATTCATCGTCCCTTCCAAAAATACACCTCTATCAAGCAAGATGTTAGAAGGCATCCTGATACATTTTTATATAGCACATACAAATCTTACAGGGTATCTGAAGCTTAGTAACAGAGATTAAAGAGAATGCTATTGATAATAGGATTAGCTTCAATGATTCACCTATGCATTACCTAATTGCTTTGTGGGTGATGTGGAACAAATGATAACAGTTAGGGAGAATATATTTAGGCCATGTTTTGCCTCCATACACACTGTATTCAATATAAAGATACAGAAGTGCGTGGGTAGGACTTTAAGCTCTATTTGTGTTATCACAGCTAGCTATTTAAAGCACATCAGTGTTAGACATTAGAATAGTGGCTTTCAAAATTTCACATGAACCCTAAAAATCAGCCCATTTTCTGCAGCCACCACTTTCCCATTGTAGATGAGCCAGGCACATGTCCATTGTAGAGCATTCATAGATGCACAAAGTGGGCTGATTCAGTCCCTAACAGTAGATAAAAACAGACGTGTGGGTGGCACGGCAGCTCTCCAACCGCCCCAGGGCAGGAAACCACAGCAGACACGGCTCAGGACAGGGGGTCATTGAACAAATATGCTTGCAACCAGAGAGCTCAACAAACATGTGGGCAGGTGGTCCTGTCCACACCCTGCTCCTAGTGCCCCACCCCCCTCCATGACAGGTAGTCATGACAGTCCCTGCCCCAGTGTGGATATGGTGGGGCTGAAAAGGTGTGCTATTCCACATTGGCCCACATGGGTGGCCCTTAGCCCAGGCTGTAGCCTCAGAGATTTTCCAAGGACACAACCCAGGCAAGCAGCTAACATTCCCTGGGCTAACTTCTGATGGCACCTAAGCAGACATGCCAGTGGGTCCTAGACCACAGTGGCCAAAGTGGGTCACCATCACATCTGTTTTTACCCAGTTTTGCAGCCATCACTAGAGGAATGACCATAATTTGTATGTCTTGGCTGTAGCTTCCCATAAACGCATGTACATGATAAAATCCCTTAGCTTTTCCTCCTCACCCTGAGATGGTTGCAGGACAAGGGGAACACAGCCATGAATGCTCTCCTGGACCAAAAGCCATGGTCTCATGGACCACAGTGTGGGCACAGCAAAAACAACAACAACAACACATACACACACACATGCACAAACAGATACAAACACAACTTTAGACAATCATCCTAGACCTTGACTCTTAATGTATAGGGATATGTTAGTGCTGTATAGCCTGGTTCCTGCCTTGAATAAATAGGTAGGGATGTGTGAACGTGGTTTGGAGGTTCGGGGTTCGGACCAAACCCGGGGCGTTCGGCTCATCCATGAACCTCATGACCCCAAACTGCCCCCCGACCAAACCGACCGAACAAAGTNAACCCATTCAGGTGGGGAGTGGGGAGCAGGAGAGAACCCAGTTTCCCCTCCCTCCAGGCTGCACGGATGGAAGTGGTGCTAGAGCTCACCTCCCCCCCCCCCCCAGTGCAGCCTACTAATTTTTTTAAAAAATCACCCACCTCAGGGATTACCCTAACTGGTGGCGCCGGGGCTTTGTCCCCGGGTCCTGTGGCGGCAGCAGCAGTGGTGGCACTGTGGAGTGCTTCAGGCTTCTACTAGGCCTTCTGGGACAGGTGACCAGGTCAGGTGATCCAGAGGGCCTAGTAGAGGCCTGAAGCACTCCACAGTGCTGCCAGAGCTGGACCTGCTGCCGCCACCAGCCCCGGGGCCGAAGCCTGACCGACCTACCTGGTTGTGCTGGGGCTCTGGCCCTGGGTTTGGCTTCAGCAGTGGGTCCAGCTCTGACGGTGGCAGTGGAGCACTTCAGGTCTATACTAGGCCTTCTGGGTCACCTGACCCAGTCACCTGACCTGGAAGGCCTAGTAGAGACCTGAAGTGCTCTTCCACACTGCCGGAGCTGGACTCGCTGTCAGCACTCCTGCCATGGAACCCGGGGCCAGAGCCCCTGCACCACAATGTAGGGTGATCCCTGGGGTGGGGAGTTTAAAAAAAAATTTTAGCAGACTGTGCAGGGTGGGGGGAGGTTTGCTCTGGCACCTCTTCCAACTGTGCAGCCTGGAGGAAGGGGAAACCGGGTTCCCCCCGTCCCCCCCGTCCAAACAGGTTTAGCCCCCTGAACAGGTTCAGCCCGAACATCCGAACCCCAAATGGTTCCTGGGGGTCCAACCCCAAACAGGCCAAACCCCGAACCCCCGGGTGTTTGCACACCCCTATAAATAGGCATATCCTTGACTTCTTCCTCGAGAATATACAGGATGCTTATTTCAGAGGATTAGACATTTTCAACCTGAAGCAACTGGGTAACAGGAATGAAATCCTGAGATGTTCCTGAACCGGCCCAATCTAAAACATTCTTATTAAAGGATTTAGAATTTTATCTGTAGTGAAATTCAAATGACTTTCATGGAGTTATACAAGTGATGCTCTTTGTCCCTTGAATGCAGTCCTCAATCCACCAACTCTAGACTGTTCTTATCAATAGTTCTTTTTTGGAATATGTGGTTTAGGGAAGGAAAACAACCTCTATCTTTTCATTCTCTCAGTGGATCACTCAAAACTAGCATACCTCAGACCATACCCGTTCATGAGACTGGCACAGAAAGAGGTTCCTGATCAAAATTATCAATTCAGCAAGTTTTGGTTTGTCCTCCAGAGCAATGAAAAGGTGATTTAAGTCTAGGTAGAATTTGGAACCTAGGTAGCATTTGGTGGATTAAAAACATCTCTTCCCCAGCCCTGTTTTTTCCATCCATCCATAATCTCTGCCAAAAACTCTTTATTTTGAAAACTCACTTCACAGATCTATTTTAAAGTTTCCAGATCTTCCTTCTTCTATCAGAGAGATATGTTATCAGCACATTGGAAACTACTGTTAAGAACTATGTGTCTATCAGCGGTACTAAAAATACATTGCTTCAATGAAACCCTACTAGAAGCTTTCAAAACAGCACTCAGTACCGGAGTCTAGAGGGAAATACAAGGCAAATAGACTTCATTTCCCTCCCCCCCCCCCGGAACTTTGCATTTCCAGAAGCATCTTCTTTCCAATATATCACTTCACTTCAAACTCTACTAGAATTTGTTGCTGTGTCGAACAACAATTCTCCAATGTACTCTGCTGAAAATGTACCACATTGATCCCAATGTTGACGTGACAGGTTCTCTGAATGATTGTGTGATTTTCTGGATGATGTGCCTATGTGTCTGACACCTCTCAGAAACAATATCAAATTTAACACTAGACAAGATAGTCTGAAAGTAGTATAAATTCTCACGGAAACATCATCTTTCCCAACTGGCTCACC
Source organism: Sphenodon punctatus (assembly GCA_003113815.1). NCBI lineage: Eukaryota > Metazoa > Chordata > Lepidosauria > Sphenodontia > Sphenodontidae > Sphenodon > Sphenodon punctatus. The sequence goes on from QEPC01000102.1 coordinate 1,729,782, forward strand.
ATAGTAATGCTGACATTGAGAAGCCATACGTTTTCATGTGCTGGATCTTAAGGAAACAAATGAGAAGTTATAACTGAGAGGAGACTGCTAGAATATTTGTCCTAATTTAAATCCTAAATTTGTAAAGCCTCAATATGCAAAACTCCTATTTCCAGCCTGTCAAACTGTAGACTTCCAGGATCAGGACTTTCCAAACTGTGTTAATATTTCCCCAAAACACTTGAAGAAAATCCTCAAGATTTTACATTGAAAGGGGGAACTGAATAAACAAAGGCCCATTTCAAAAAGGCACAGGTGAGTGGGGGTGGAGGAGCATGCACTGGGTGGTGTGGGTCACCTCCAGCCATCTCCACGCATAGAGCATCTGGCATTGGCACCTGTTGCTCCATGCGTGGGTGATGGGTGGAGGTGGGTGGAGCGCAGGAGTGCACAAGCAACCCCACCCATCAGCCGTGGCATTCCCACAGATGCCCACCCATCCACCCACTAGGGATGTGTAAACAGATTGTGGTTTGGAAGTTCGGCTGTTTGGTCATTTGGTTCAGTCACCGAGTTCGGGTTCAGTGGCATTTGGTTTGGTGGTGTTCGGTTTGGTTTGGCTGTTCGAAAATAGGTATTGCGTGATCCCGTGATCATGTCGGAAACTGAAAACTGGAAATTCGAGTGCATGTGGAGTTGTGTGGCGAGAGAGCATGTGTGTTTTGGCTGACTGGGTGTTTGGTGTTTTTTGGCTGTGTTTGTTTTGGACTGTGTGTTGGTTTTGGTTTGACTGTTGGTTTGTTTGGTTGGTGAGTATTTGTGGGTGACTGTTGGCGAGTTCTTGTTTAAAAAAAAAAATGAAGAAGGTGACCATTAAACACCAGGCCAGGGGGAAGGCCAAGGTGGCGGAGCCGGTGGTGGAGGAGGAAGAGGTTCCTGGCGCTGCTGTTGGACCTTTGGTGGTGGAGTAGGAACAAGAGATGGTGGGCACAGGAGGTGCTGCCACTCCTGCCAGGTTTGTAAACTTTTTTTTTACTTTGAGGACAAGATGAATACTATCCTTTAGGGTGATCTCACTGGCGTGCGGGTGGGTGCGTGGGTGGTGGGCAGTCAGGCACAAACAGTGGGGATCCACTGGTAGCATCAGATGTCTGCCACAGAGAGAGAGAGAGAATACAGTAGTGTGGGGTCTCTTCCAGTAGTCAGGCACGAGCATGAGCACCCCCACCCAAACATGTGCCAAGCTAGCAAGGGTCTCCACTCTCCAGTTGCCATCCCTACACATCCCCAAATAAGGGCAGGATTTGCACATGCCAGCCAGGGTCTTTCTAGTTGCCATCCATAGCTCCTCAAGGAGGGCAGGATTTGCATGTGCCAGCCAGAGTCTTTTGGATTTGCACGTGACATCCAGGGTCACTCATCATCTCCCGTAGCCATCCCTAGTACCCAAAGGAGGGAGGACTAGAGGCATCATCATAAATGCATGATGATATTACTTAGGTGTTTTTTATGTGTTCCTGTTTCAGAGTGGGTGAAAATTCAGAATCCTCCAATGCTGGTGCCAGGCGCAGGTGCAGGACACCAAGGTGGAGGTCACCAGTGCCACCCCCAGACACTGGGTGGACAAGGTCCAATGTCTGGTGGTGGTTCGTGAGGTATGAGGATGGATCTGCAGAATGCAAGGTAAGGCACGGGGGCTGGAACAATCCAATCCAATTCTTTATTGAGTCAGCAATAAATGCTATATCAAATTTAAACCAATACAAAAAAGAAACAATTAACAATTAACAATATAAAACCAAAAAATTGAGTAAACATATCTGTATCTGAGGACAGAGGTACAAGGGAATTTACACACCAGAAGGTAATTAGAATCGTCGAGTAGGCTAAAGACTCCTGGTTTTATCTACTAACAAGAGAAAAATGGACAATAGATTAACCTGTGAGGTTTCAGTAAAAGTAAATAATACTTAAATTTTCTTAGTATTTCCCAAAGTAAGACCCTGAAAAATTGGATCAACCCAGAGCTCCCTAAAGAGGGCATAGGTTGGACATTAAAGAGTGAGATGGAGGAGCGTCTCAACCACCACACCACAGTTTCTACAGATTCTCTCCGCTCTAGGAATTGCCAACCTCCAACTTTCACTTCCTCCGTTTTGCTAAGATCAAAACAAAACAGAATATACATTCTCCTCAACCTCGTATCCTGCATTTGTTCTATATAAGTTTCCAGGATGATCGCGGTCTTAATCTTAGAATAGAGTGGAGCAATCCTAACTCTTGCAAGGAGATTTAGATCACCAATCCTTGATCTTCTTTTTTAATTCAGAGTTTGACAGCCTAACATCTGGTAGGAAATTTCCTTCTGCTGCTATGCTCATTTGAGCCGTCACCATCTTAATGCACTTCAGCCAGGCGTAGGGAATAGAGCCCTCATGGTCCCTTTCTTCCAGATAGCAGTCTCTCAGCAACGGTGCTGGATTACCCCCTGCTAGCTTCCGCCAGAACATTATGGCTCTGGTTATTGCCTGTGCATACACTGTAAGCAATCCTGTTTCGACCCTCATCATTGGTAAAGGAGCTGCCCGGGGGGTTCTCAAGAGAGCATATAGAAATTTTGAGGTAACCCCAGGTTCTCCTTACATCCCGAAATTGTTACTTCTATTCCATATAACAGGGAAGGGATAACCTTTAGCTGAAAAACCTCCAAGGTTTGACTCACTGTTGACACTTCAGTAACATATGTAAGCCTCAAGATTTCTCCCACCATATGCCGGGTTTTTATTAGCAGGGCATCGTTATTTGCCTTCCAGGACTTAGATGAAGCAAAGATCACTCCCAGGTAAGTATATTTGGTAGTATATGTCAACTCCTGATATCCCAGTCTCCATTTGCATTTGGGACAAGCTGCTCCAAAACACATAACCTTCTTACTATTGACAGTCAACAAATTCCCCTGACAGTAACTGGACAGGGCTGCCAAAGATCTTTGCAGGCCCAGTTGGGTCTTAGAAAGAAGAATGATGTCATCAGTGTACATCAAAACTGAAACTGCTCTATCCTTTATACATGGAGGGGCAGAGTTTGCCTGAGATAGAACCGGGACCAAATAATTAATGTATAGGTTAAAAAGCAGAGGGGCAAGAAGACAGCATTGCCTCACTCCTTGCGAAAGAGAAAAAGTTCTTGTACCTGCCTCTATTCACACAACTGTCTCTGTATCTTCATGTACTTTGACTATGAGGTCCAAAAGATCTGCTGGAATTCCCATCTTTTTAAGCTTAATCCAAAGCAATTCTCTACGAATGGAGTCAAATGCCTTGGCAAAGTCTATGAAGGCAAGATAAAGCTTTTCCTGCCTTATATTTACATATTTGTCAATCAGATGGTTAAGTATAAATACATTATGCAGGGCTGACTTATTTTCCCAAAAGCCTGCCTGCTCTTCATGTAACCTCTGTTTATTTGAAACCCATTGTTCCAAAGCTGTCAATAAAGTCCCAGTATACAATTTCCCATAATTGGGAGAAGACTGATAGGCCTATATGAGGCAGGGTCCTTTAGATTCCCAGCCTTAAAATGGGGACTATAACTGCCGTTACCCAGGGCTGAGGGATCTGCTTAGAACAGTTTATCTGCGTGAAGAGATTTGCTAACAGAGGAGCCCACCAAGTAGCAAAAATCTTGAACAACTCTGGGGGAAGTCCATCAAATCCTGCAGCTTTCTGCAGATGGAGTTTATCGACCGCCAGAAGAGCATCTAATGGGGAAAAAGGGGTACTACTTTCCCCTTGAAACAGTTCCCCCTCAGATTCAGCCAGCTGCACACTAGAGACTTTTCTTTTGGAACATCTTTATAAAATACTCAACCCAAGTATCCTCCTCTATCCAAGACTCCTTGACAGCTTGTCTGGGATTACACGAGCTATTTATCAGTTGCCAGAACCTAGAGGATAGGGGTGGGACACCGGGGAGAATACTGGATACCGGATGTACCAGTATCGGATCTCCCTGGTACTGGATTTACCTGTACCGGCATACCGGATTTTTAACATTAGCCGTGGTACCAGATTTTTTACATTGCGGCTATTGACTTCAATGGCCGCAATGTAAAAAATCAGGTGCCGTGGCCAATGTTAAAAATACGGTATGCTGGTACAGGTAAATATCAGATTTATCTGATTAAGCCAATACACCCAAATACCGGCAATATTGGATCTCAGGAGAACTGGAATCCCCACTCCTACTAGCGGAGTCTTTTAGCTTTGCTGCTACAGCCACTTCTGCCCATACTTGATTAGCCCTCTGTCTTTTCTTGCTTCTCAATAACTGAAGGTAAGTCCGCCTAGCGGAAATATAGTTCCTCTGACTGGTCTTTACTCCAGATCCTCCTTACTCTACCCAACATCCTTTTCACCATCCTACAATGATTATCATACCATACTAGGCATTTGGCACCTCTTCTCCAACTTTTCTGCGTACTGCTCTTAACAAAAAAAGGGGTAAAAAAATCCAGTAGATATGTTAAGGCATCATATACTGCTATCGAGCCTTCAGTATTAAAAAGCTTCACCCTAAATTCGAGCCCTTTCAGAGAAAATAATAAAGATGCAACCGCCAACTGGGTTTCCATACTCCATCTAATAGTTAACCTACCAGGCGGAATATATTGATCTCCCTCTATTTTATAGATCACACCCACTGGTCTCATTGCTTAAGCAACTGGGAAGTGACTCCCTTCTGGCCTCTGGATAACCCAGAGGTCCTGAACGTCCAGGAAGCAGGTGTGGTGGACACAAGCGTAGTCCACCACACTCACTCCCAAGACAGTATCATAGGTAAATTCTCCCTGGGAGTCCGAATCTGTGCGGCCATTAAGTATCATATAACCCTAGTTGACCAGAAGATCAAGGAACCATCTTCCATGTGTATTCATGGTTCTATCCCTAGATCTCCTATTCGGGAGCATAAGGGATGATCGTTGGGCTGAATCCAATAGAAAATCATCAGCATCCGCCACTCTAGCATTAAAATCTCCCAGAATCAGTGCTACGGGCCAAGTTGCCTGCAATTCTGTCTAGCAGGGCCGCTAATTGGACTCGTACGTCTACCTTATAATACGGGGATCCTTCTGGGGGAACATAGATGTTAATCACAATGTAATTACCCCAGCTGTGGGATTTCAATTCCAGGGCAAGACAGTTGTCAGTTCCTGAATGGAGTAACCGAGCTTCCACTTGCACTCTAAGAGAGATTAAAGTAAGCACTCCTCCCAACGGACACCCTCTGCCTGATTTAGAAACTGCTGGTACTGCATAGCTTGAATACCCCTCTAAATTGAAGGCAGAGGCTTCCCTCTCTGACAACCATGTTTCTTGAAAGCAGATCATTTGGAAATCTCCAACAGATTCTCTCCATTCTTTATCCATCCATTTTGGCTTCACACCTTCTATATTCCATGAGAGACAGTTGAGGGCTTCTGCGAGTCGTTGTCAGGGGGGCAAATTAGGTTTTGAGGAAGGGCTTTTGGGTACAGCACTACTCCCACACCTGTTAAGATCTTTCTTTGGATGGATAATTCCATCTATTTCCAGGGAAAGAGATCTATTAGGTACTGTATGGCCTGACAGGGGAGCTTCCAAGCTACTGGCCTCTTCCAAACCCTCCTCAGTACTCTGCAATTGCGGTGATTCCAACAGTTCCAAATTCATTCCTCCTTCTATAATATCATTCAGATCCATAAATTCAGGTGAGCCCGTAGCACTCAAGGTCTTCCAACCAGGCAAAAACTCCACTTCCTCCCCAATCCCATAATTACAGGTTCCTACAGGGTAAGGATTACTCCCACTTCTACACATAATATTTCTGGCCAATGTATTTTCCAACCTCTGAAGGAATATCCCTGTCCTCCTTAACTTAGCCCTATTTCCCCAAAGTCTCTCCTGCCATTTAAATTCTGGGAAAACCAGTTCCCATCTACCAAATCTTCCTCTATCAATCAGAGGAGTGACTGCTACAATATCGATTTTAGCAATATCTATTCCCATCTGCATTTGGAAAAAGGCAGCTAAAGCTTGGGGATCCAGCTTTTCACATGAAAGGAATCTATACCTCTTTCTTTTATTAAGATGACACATCAAAACACAGCCCCACCGCTGATTAGTGTCCTGGGGACATATTTTTGGTGAAGACAAATTTGTGACTTGCTTTGGGGCTACAGCATTACTGGTTTTCAAGGGGGGGGGGAACAGGAGCCAAATATTCAACTGTGCCCAAAGTTTGTCCTGAGCCATCCCTCTTTGGGGTCTCCGATCCATCTCTAATATTCCTTACTGAGGGTAGGATCTGAGTTACACTCCATACCTCAGTAGAGGTACTTTTAACTGGCTCCTTATCTGGCTCTTACGTTTGGCTACTTACATCTGTCTTACATACAAAACCCCCTCCCTTCCCCCTGGAGTAAATTTTGCTCGTCCAGTTATTGAACTCCAACCACAAACCCCCTATTAGAAGCTTCATGGCAAACAATAACTCATTTGATTGGAGTATCTTCTCTTCCATCTCCTTGAACTTCGTGTCCATAGCTAATTCAAGCCTGACATCTAAATCAACTTATGATAGATACATGCCAGATACTGTTCTATATAGCGGGGGAGCTCAGTAGGGTCCACAGAGGCAGTATCCTGCACTAGGGAGCACCCTTGGACAGTAGGACTATCTAAAGTTANTTAAAAAGTAGAGGGGCAAGAAGACAGCCTTGCCTCACTTCTTGCGAAAGAGGAAAAGTTCTTGTATACCTGCCTCTATTGTCCATTCGCATAACTGCCTCTGTTCCTTCATGTACTTTGACTATGAGGTCCAAAAGATCTGCTGGAATTCCCATCTTTTTAAGCTTAATCCAAAGCAATTCTCTACTAATGGAGTCGAATGCCTTGGCAAAGTCTATGAAGGCACGATAAAGCCTTCCCTGCCTTATATTTACATATTTGTCAATCAGATGGTTAAGTATAAATACATTATGCAGGGTTGACTTATTTTCCCGAAAGCCTGCCTGCTCTTCATGTAACCTCTGTTTATTTGAATCCCATTGCTCCAAAGCTGTCAATAAAGTCCTGGTATATAATTTTCCCATAATTGGGAGAAGGCTGATAGGCCTATATGAGGCAGGGTCCTTTAGGTTCCCAGCCTTAAAAATGGGGACTATAACTACCTTTGCCCAGGGCTGAGGGATCTGCTTAGAACAGTTTATCTGCGTGAAGAGATTCGCTAACACTAAATAGCAAATAGCAAAAATCTTGAACAACTCTGGGGGATGTCCATCAAACCCTGCAGCTTTCCGCAGGTGGAGTTTATCGATCACCAGAAGAGCATCTCGTTCAGTAACCAGTGGGGAAAAAGGGGTACTACTTTCCCCTTGAAACAGTTCCCCCTCAGATTCACCCAGCTGCACACTAGAGACTTCTTTCTTTTGGAACATCTTTATAAAATACTCAACCCAAGAATCCTCCTCTATCCACGACTCCTTGACAGCTTGTCTGGGATTACACCAGCTATTTATCAGTCGCCAGAACCTAGCGGAGTCTTTTAGCTTTGCTGCTATGGCCACTTCCACCTATACTTGATTAGCCTTCTGTCTTTTCTTACTTCTCAGTAACTGAAGGTAGCCCGCCCAGCGGAAATATAGTGCCTCTAGCAGGGCCGCTAATTGGACCCATACTTCTACCTTATAATACGGGGATCCTTCTGGGGGAACATAGATGTTAATCACAATGTAATTACCCCAGCTGTGGGATTTCAATTCCAGGGCAAGACAGTTGTCAATTCCTGAATGGAATAACCGAGCTTCCACTTGCACTCTAACAGAGATTAAAGTAAGCACTCCTCCCAACGGACGCCCTCTGCTGCTGATACCGCATAGCTTAAATACCCCTCTAAATTGAAGGCAGAGGCTTCCCTCTCTGACAACCATGTTTCCTGCAAGCAGATCACTTGAAAATCTCCAACAAATTCTCTCCATTCTTTATCCATCAATTTCGGCTTCACACCTTCTATATTCCATGAGAGACAGTTGAGGGCTTCCGCGAGTCGTTGTCAGGGGGGCAAATTAGGTTTTGAGGAAGGGCCTTTGGGTACAGCACTACTCCCACACCTGTTAAGATCTTTCTTTGGATGGATAATTCTACCTATTTCCAGGGAAAGAGATCTATTAGGTACTTTTTGGCCTAACAGGGGAGCCTCCAAGCTACTGGCCTCTTCCAAACCCTCCTCAGTACTCTGCAATTGTGGTGATTCCAACAGTTCCAAATTCATTCCTCCCTCTATAATATCATTCAGATCCATAAATTCAGGTGAGCCCGTAGCACTCAAGGTCTTCCAACCAGGCAAAAACTCCACTTCCTCCCCAATCCCATAATTACAGGTTCCTACAGGGTAAGGATTACTTCCACTTCTACACGTAATATTTCTGGCCAATGTATTTTCCAACCTCTGAAGGAATATCCCTGTCCTCCTTAACTTAGCCCTATTTTCCCAAAGTCTCTCCTGCCATTTAAATTCTGGGAAAACCAGTTCCCATCTACCAAATCGTCCTCTATCAATCAAAGGATTGACTGCTACAATATCAATTTTAGCTATATCTATTCCCATCTGCACTTGGAAGAAGGCAGCTAAAGCTTGGGGATCCAGCCTTCCACATGAAAGGAACCTATACCTCTTCCTTTTATTAAGATGAAGCATCAAAGCAGGGGCCACCTCTGATTAGTGTCCTGGGGCCATATTTTTGGTGAAGACAAATTCACAACTTGCTTTGGGGCTACAGCATTACTGAGAGAGAGAGAGAGAGAGAGAGAGAGAGAGAGAGAGAGAGAGTTGAGTGTAATCAGTGTAGAGGAGATATTGGAACCCATGGGAGGTAAATGAGTTTACCTAGGGACAGGGTGTAGATAAAGAAGAGGAGAAGGCCAAGGACAGAGCCTTGGGGAACACCAACCAAAAGGGGAAGAGAGGAGGAGGTGGAGTTGGCAAAAGACACATTGAAGGAGTGGTCAGAGAGGTAGGAAGAGAACCAGTCAAGGATAGAGCCATGGAAGCCAAGGGAGAATCCAGCAAGAGTGAGTGGTCAACAGTATCGAAGGCAGCAGAGAGGTCAAGGAGGACAAGAATGGAGTAGAGGCGATTAGATTTAGCCACAAGAAGATCATTGGTGATCTTAGCGAGAGCAGTTTCTGTGGAGTGAAGGGGACAGAAGCCAGATTGGAGGGGGTCAAGGGAGGAGTTGGCAGAGAGGAAGTCAAGGCAGCCGGAGTAGACAACACATTTAAAAAGCTTGGAAGCAAAAGGAAGGAGTGAGACAGGACAGTGGCTAGGAGGGTCAGAGGGGTCAAGAGTGGACTTTTTGAGGATAGGAGAGACAGTGGCATGCTTAATGTGGATGGGAAGGAGCCAGTAGAGGGAGAGGTCAATGAGGACAGCAGTGGAAGCTTAGGAGGTGGGAGGGAAGGGGGTCAATAGGTCAAGTGGATGTGTTGGAGGAGGAGAGCAGGGAGGAGATTTCCTCAAGGGAGGCAGGAGGGAAGGAAGACAGGAGAGAAGGAGGGAGAGCAGAGGGAGTATAAAGAGGAGAGGAGCAGGAAGTGATGTCAAGGTGAATCTTGTCTATCTTGGAGGTGAAGAAAGAAATGAGATCCTGAGCAGAAAGGGAAGAAGGAGGAGGAGGACAGGGAGGCTTGAGGAGGGAGTCAAAGGTGGAGAACAGACGGTGAGGGTCCGGAGAACAGGACTCAATGTGGGAGGCGCAGTAATGCTGTCTAGCGAGGGAGTTAGCAGAACTCAGGGAGGAGAGAGAATTTGAAGTGAAGAAAGTCATCTTCGAACGCACAAACTCTATTGTAAATTGGAGAAATGTGCGTTTCACCTTACCTCAGTGGAATTCCTTGGAATTGCTATTACCCCTGTAGGGGTCCAGATGGATCCTCACAAGATTGATGCTATTCGTCACTGGCCCCCTCCGAAGGCAGTGAAACCTTTGCAGAGCTCAACCCCCGATAACGCCTCCTGAGCCCCCGCCCGGGGGCTTACCAGAACCCTCCGCAGAAGCAGACTATGAAGTTCGAGCCATTTTGGACTCTAAATACCTCCGAGGTCGCCTTCACTACCTCATAGACTGGGCCGGGTATGGCCCCGATGAACGTTCCTGGGAACCTGCCTCAATTGTTTCAGCACCCCGTCTGACCCGTCTGTTCCATCAATGATACCCAGGAAAACCTGGACTTTTTTGGACCCCTGGACTGGGGGATCAAGGGGGGGATACTGTCAGAGGCCGCTCCTGGGCCCCGCGGCGTCACCTACCTTCCCAGAAGAAGGCTCTTGGCGGTAAGCCACAGGAATCGGGCCCCACACTGATGCCACCAAACCTCCTCACCAACAGGAACCCTGCTGTTGCGGGGCAACAGCAACAGCAGAGACTACTGGCTCCGCTTCTCAACGCAGCACGGGATGTAGAGGTGGGGCCTCCAACATGCCGACATTCAGTGCGCCTCCAGGCATGTAGTCGGGGCGTGGCTTCCCCCTCTTAAACCAGCGCTGTGAGGCACACAGCGCCGGTGATCTGCTGAAACTGGCCCCCGTGTGAGAGAGACAGAGCGAGCAAGTAATTGTTGGATCCTGAGCCTCGAAACCGTGGCGAGTTTGTTCCTGGTTCCCCCCTTCCCTTCCCTGGATGGCTGTGCAGAGTGTTTCGGGTGCGTGAGTGATAGCATGAGTGTGTTGACCCACCCTTCCCCCCGTGTACCTAATTCCTCATGGGTGATTTGATTCCAGGTAGAGTGAGCAGCAAGGGGTACAAGTCAGCCACACACCCCGGGGGTCTCCTTCCCCCTTCCTGTTGGAGTGTGAGCACTCCCCTAACCTTCCCCTCTGAACCTGGGCCCCTTCCCCTGTGGACCCCCACACCGTGCACAAACTCTCCTTCCCCGTGAGGTAACTGAGGAGAGTGTGAGGTGGGTGGTGGAACAGACGGAGTACTCCAGCACAGGCAACCCGGCGCCCTATGATGAAGCAGGCCTAATCCCCCGTGGATTTCAAGGGCCACACTGTTATCCTGATGGGCACTTTGTAACCCCACAGCAACCCCGAAACACTGTGCAGAGTCTCTCCTCTGGGGAAGTGTGCTTGGGTGTCTGTGGATCCCTGATATTGGTGCAGTTGTATTCCCCTACCAGTTTGTCCCCATCCCATGACACCTACATGACCCCCCAGAAGACTCGGGAGACCTTGAGCACGGTGCCCCCAGATGACCGCAGGGGTCGGTCCAGCACCCGAGGAGTGAGGCAGTCCCACAAATAGGTAGGGCCTAGGCTGATAAGGGCTTTATAAGCCAAAACCAACACCTTGAATCAGGCCCGGAAAACCACCGGCAGCCAGTGCAGAGAGCGGAGCAGTGGTGTAATATGCTCCTGGCAGCCCAGTCCTACCAGAAGACAGGCCACCGCATTCTGCACCAGCTGCAGTTTCCGAGCCGTCACCATGGGTAGCTCCACGTAGAGTGCGTTACAATAGTCCAATCTGGAGGTGATGAAAGCATAGATGATGGTGGCTAGGTCAGAGCCAGAGACAAACGGACGAAGCCGTCACACCAAATGTAATTGGCGAAAGGCACTCCTCGCCACAGTCTTCACCTGGGCATCCAGGTGGAGCTGCACATCGAGGATCACCCCCAGACTCTGTACCTGGGATACCAATGGAGGGCAGACCCCACCAATAATGGGGGCTACCATCCCCATCACCTTACCCACCAATATCACCTCCATCTTATTCAGCCTGTCAGTTAGTCCTCATCCAGTCCCCCACAGTCGTCAAACACTGAGTAAGCACCGAGACTGCAGGGCCTGGTTCTGTTGAAAAGAGAGATATGGCTGGGTGTCATCAGCATATTAATGACACAGCACACCCAACCTCCTGTTACATCACTGAATGACTGCATGTATACGTTGAACAGGAGAGGGGACAAAACTGAACCCTGCAGGACTCCACACAAGAGGTCTCGGTATGATGAAAAAGACTCCCAAAGAACCACTCGCTCCGTTCTACTGGTAAGGAAAGAGCGGAACCATTCAAGAACAGTCCCGCCCATCCCTGCATAGTCCTGCAGTCGCGTCGCGTCACCAACATCCCATGATCAACTGTATCAAATGCAGCCGGAAGATCTAATAGAACTAACAGGGTCGAACAACCCCGGTCCATTTCCCGGCGCAGATCATCCACCAAAGCCACAAGCGCAGTCTCGGTGCCATACCCTGGATGAAATCCCAACTGAAAGGGATCCAGATAACCGATGTGATCAAGATGTCCCTGCAACTGTTGAGCCACTACCCATTCAATAACCTTCCCTAGAAAGGGAAGGTTAGAGACAGGCCAATAGCTGGCAGGGGAGTCAACGTCAAGCAATGGTTTCTTAAGCAGAGGCCGAACCACTGCCTCTTTGAGACAGCCCGGCGCTCTGCCCTCCCGAAGGGAGACATTGACCACCCCAGCCAGCAATGGCCCCATTGTCTCCCAGCAAGATTTAATCAGCAAGGATGGGGGTTCACTTGTTTGGGGGCTTGCTGCACAGGCTTTCTTGATTAAAGACGAGTTTACCAAATTAATGGATGAACTGAATACAATTTCATAAAATCCTTTTAAGTTTTAGCAAGGCATTTTCTGATGGCTTGGAAGCGCCTGTAAGTTAGAACTTATGGAGTTTCATTAGCCTAAGTCTGGTGTACGTAAGAGAAAAATCACGTATGGCATGTCCCATAAAAACATACTTGAAACATTCATTTGAGTCATCTTGCATACAAATGCTCCCATGGGCTGGAAGCTGCCTGCAGGGTCTATAAATAAAGATAATTAGAAATGGCAAGGAATGGATCAGGTCAAGGGGAGGTAAAGCAGAAACTGCTGGAATAGGTGTTAGGTTTCTTGTTAGCTGGTAGCAGCCCCTCCGTTTCAATTGCTTGGTATCATTATTAATGAACTAGAAAATGCACTAAAGAGCCCTTTGATGAAATTCACAGATGGTAATAGATCAGGGGAAGAGGTGAGCAGGAATGAGGACAGAGAAACAAAGCAAAGGGACCAAGAAGAATAAGTAACATTAGACCAAATCTAACAAAAATAGAAGAGAGGCAAAGTGCTAGCTTGCATATCAGGAGAAGATTAAAAGGCAGACTCCCTGAGAAGGAGGATCCTGGAAAGCAGTAATGCTTACAGAGAATTAAGAGGATAGAGAATGACAAATTATTCATCAGCTTGCAATGCAATATGGCAGTGGAAAAGGTCAGCGCAATTTGTGGCTCCATATGCTGCAGTGGCATCATGGCATGTCACAGCATAATAGACCCTCCCTGTGGTCCCAGCACAAGTGCATCTGGAGCATTGCTGTCATCTTGGAACACCCCATAGCTGACAAATGAGAGGGAGTTTGGAAATAGGAACTAACCTTCTTAGAGACCTGGAGCTTTTGGCACAGAAGGAGTGATTAAATAGGTGTGAAATATGCACAGCGCAGTGAAACAATGGCTAAAGAAGCAATGGAGGCAGGTTTTCAAAGGCTGGAGAAATCTTGCAAGAACAAGGGTTATTCAGGATTGGGAAAGAGAGGATTAACATACTTACTACTACTACTACTAGAAGCAAGTGATTAGGAGAAAAGGGGGAAGTTAGAGATGGAGAAAAAAATACAGATATCTTTTATTGGACTAGCTTCTGGGGGTGGGGGGCAAGCTTTGGGGCAATACAAGGCCCTTTCTCAGGCATGTAAGCCAGCACTGTCTAGACTCATCAAATATAGGACAGGTAAATATAAAAGGCAGTGACTTTGGAGGGAATGGATAGGGAAAAATAACTGGGGGCACCGATTTGAGGGGGGAAACCGATGTCATACATTTGAAAATTAAGTTGTAAAAATCATGGTAGTGTAAGAGACCAAGGAAGAATGGATAACAGTAAAAGAAGCTAGAGGAGGCTATGATAAAGCAAATATAGAGAGATAAATAGCAGGGGTGTAGCTATAGTAGGTGCAGCAGGTACAGCTGCCCTGGGGCCCTCGTGCATGTAGAGGGCATATGCAAACTGGAGTGGAGTGCCCCAGCAGGGGGCCCATTCCCACCTAGCATACAAACATAGGTGTGCGTGCATATTGATATAGATATAATGGTAGTGTCATAGCTAGGGTAGGTTAAGCAGAGTAGCAGCCCCACACACAAGCTCAAGGCTGGATGGTGTGCCGCCCATGCATTGGGGCAGACACCAATAGCAAGTCGGGCCCAGGGGATGCTAGAACCACTGCAGCTCCCCAGCCAGACAGTCTCTCCCCCACCCTGACAGATACCACAGGAACGCCGCCATTTCATGCAATCAATTTTGGGCCAGGCCTCCTGTCTCCGGCCAGTCCCTGCACAGCTACATGAACAATGATGCACCCCATCACCCCAATGTGGAAGTCTCCACCCTTGATCCTGCCCCACTGGGTCAGAAGCAGGCCGGATGAGAGAGGAGTGATGGGGTTGCAATTGTACCAGGTCCCTCAAATGCAAAGGAGGAGGCAAAAGTTACAAAAATATTCTCTTTTCTACATTACTTTAGTTACCATATTTTAATAATTAAGTACCAGTATTTGTTTATTTATTTAGATTTCTACCCCACCCTTCCCAAAAGGCTCAGAGCGACTGAGTATGATCATACTCATTTATTTATTTATGTATTAGTATGATTGCCAGAAGTTGATTTCAAAAATTGTGACAGAGGGATGGGTGAGGCCAACAACTACGAGGACCCAACATTTCTCTCAATGGACAATGACATCGAGCATCTGGGTCATGCCATCCTGCCCCCCAGCATGAAAATGCAAAGCTACCACTTTGGCTGTGGACAAGATTCTCAAGAATGGCATGTGGTTTCGGGTGGTATAATGGGTTTAAAATGAGGAAGTTAAGAAGTGAAGAAGAGGAAACTCTGATAGAACTAGTCTGGGGTGAAAACAGATGTGATGGTCACACGGTGGTGGCCCACCCTCCCTCAGGTTGGCTGTGGTGAACTCGGTCCAGACCAGATCAGGGCGCCTGAGGGCATTTTTAAATGAGATGCTATCATGCATGGCCACCCAGTAACCACTCATCTGACCGCCCATCTGAAGGTGGAGCAGGAGAATGTACGTTCCCAAGAGTCATGCAGCACCCACTCATGACCATGCACGGAGCACTGCCAAGAAATCCCCAGTGCTCATGCTCATGACATGTACATTTCAAAGGCCAGTCCAGTGCACTTCCCCCTCCCCCATGGTCCTTGGCAGGGTGTGTGTGTGGTGACTGTTGCAGTAGCCACACTGGGAGCCGACTGTTAGAATCCCTCCCACCACTCAGTGGCCACAGACTGCCACCCTTCCCCCAAAGCCTTGCTCACTTAAAAACGCCCAGACGTCCTTGCAGTCCGGGTGTCAAGCAGGGCAAGGATCACACCAAACGTGCTACCAGCTGGTCCCGCCTCACGTTATGCCCAGCACCCCACCATGATGAGCAGCCATGGCGACCAATGACAGCCAGCCATGGCAGACCTGACCTGACTGTGTTGGTGGCTCAGGAACAAACATGATAGCGTAGCCTGTTGTAGCCCAGTTAGGTGAGCCTTAACCCGGACTGTGATTTCAGGGGTTTCTCGAGGTCAGAACCCTGGCTAGTCGCCAACATAGCCGGGGACAATCCTGAGCCAACATCTGGTGGTGCCTGCACAGACTTGTAGGTGTGGTCCTGTCCCAAGCAGGCCACTGTCAAATCTGTTTTTACCCTTGGAGAAAGCTAAATAAAAAACATATTGATTGGTTCATTAGGAAAAGTGACCAAAGCAGAGCATCTAAATAAGGCAAAAGGCAGCTTTTGGCACCCAAACGTATAAACCTGGTGGAAATGGGATCAAGATAGCCCTAACATTTGTTTTTCAAAGATTTTAAATGTATAACCCATTTTATTTTGAAGACTCAGTGGGGTTTACAACGTAATAGAATAGAACAGACAAAAACACATAAATAACCTACAAACAGGAAATATAAATAAATATTTATATTTAAACAAATGTAAATATAATTATTTAATAATATACAAATATATACCAATAATAAATACAAATATAAATAAATCTGTATATTATAAATCTATATATTATAAATATAAATTAATTTTATTTGCTTATTTATTTATATTTTTGTTTATACACCGCCCCTCTCACCATAGGCGACTCAGGACGGCTCACAATTTAACAATATCTCCTCACCCAGACCATACTTGTCCCTTCACAGGGGGGCCCTGGCTAACCCCCAGATCCCTGCCACCCTAGGACCAGACAGCAGTCTTTTAAAGGAGAGCCCTCCGAAAGCCACAACTGGGCTGGAGGGGGGGATGGGTGTCTGGCGATGGTGAGGCATAGTCCCTGGCATTGTCGGCGTGTGGCTGTCAAGATTAGCCGCCGGGAGCCTTTTTTAGGGAAGGCCGCGATAAAAATTTAAATAAGTAAATAAAGAGATGAACTTGACTTTTTCTAAAACATCTTGCGCTCTTTTGCAGTAGCACTCTCCCATTCTCTTTGTCACGGGGGGAAGGGGGAAGGATAGGGAAGGGGGGGCAGGCAGGACCCCAGGAGACTATATGCCAAGGTACAGAAACAAGACACCACACCGACAACCAAAGGCAACTATGCATACCGCCTAGACCTAGCTCGGTAAGGCTAGGGTCCCTCAGGGTGTAGGGTGGGCTTTCCCTCAGAGCTAGAAGGCAACCCTTTTCATCATAGGGACCAGGCGAGCAGTAGCTGTCTGCCTCGGAGAGACAAGACTCACAAACACGAAGGGAGACCATCC
>QEPC01000102.1:1799860-1809988 GCA_003113815.1 Sphenodon punctatus
CCCCGCTTAAAGATGCAATACCAAAGGGCAAAATAGGATTGAAACTCCGCTATTAGTTTTACTTGTGACCCCCAAGCGCTCAATAAAGCGAAGCCACCACTAGCTCTGCCTCTGTTTAAATTGGCAGTAGCTGATATACTGAAGACCTCAAAATGTGGGCATACAAAACCCCCACCATCCAAGTCTCCTGCAATAACACTAAGTCATATCCTTTCAAATAAGATATAAATTCTGGGTCGGCCACACGCTGCTTCCAGCCAGCAATATTTCAGCACAAAAGTTTAATAAGCTGCGTACCTCCTATAGACTGTCAAGGAATGACCAACTCTTCCAGCTTATCAGGCTTCCTGCTAATCCCCTCATTTCATTGATGCAACAGGCTAGTCCCTGCCAGATCGGCATTTTTGCCAGTCTTGTGAATTTCAGAACTCACCAAGGCACTAGCCCCTATTAAATCCGGAGTTTGTGGGGAACAAGCTTGGCCTTGATTTACAGGTTTCCCAGGTACCTCTTCTAAGTCAGGGAGGGGAGACAGTGGAACCTGCTCATCTGGAACTCCCAAGTCTATACAAGTCAAACGGGCTACATCCCCGCCGGCTGGTCTCCCTATTCTAATAGAGGTGCTTTGTATCACAGAAACACCTAAAGGGGACCCCCCAGGGCTAGATAATTTACTGTAAGAACGATGTAAGCTGGGTTCCCTCCTAGCTGGGGTTGAGGAATTTGCTTTCGCTGTTGAAAAACCCAGCCGAGCATATATGTCCTCCATTTGGGAGAGTACTTCTTTTTGTTCTGCAAATAAAGGTTTTTTACGAATTATTGGGATGCTGTTTAGCTGTACTTTTGACTGGAGTCTTCCCATGCTTACCCAGAACTAACTCTATTTCCATTTCTGAAAGGTTGATTAAAGTGGTCTACTTGGAAAGGAGATCCACTAATGGTGCATGTGCCTTTTTTCCCTTGTCCAAACTGTTATGGGACCCACAGATGGGTTTCCTTAGAGCTCAACTTTTGGAATTAGAAGACTCAATTTCAAGGGCTTGTGTATTGTCGGGCAACCGCTCGTTAAAAACTCTTGAGATATAAATTGCATGGGCATTCAACAATGACTCTTGTCTAAACAAATGCGCTACCCAGGCATGGCTATTAAATTCCACCTTCAGGGTCCAACGTCTTTGGACCCTGTAAATATGATCCATTGATTGGATGACCTTACTTGTAATTGGTAATCTTAGTATCAGTCTTAGATGCTCCGCTATATGTAACGGGGTATTCCACCAAGGTAAGCTCCCCATTGATAATGGTAAAACGTTTATCAAAACTTTACAGGGGCAGACCAAAAATTTGCTGTCAGGGCTACTCCAAAATTCCTGGGGTTTAACACCCTTAACACTAGAGTTTAGTTTATCGATCAATTTATTTAGGCACGCTAAGGGAACCATGGGTATTTTCAGACGTGACGTTGACACGGTGAACCACGGTGAATACCCACCTGTGGTCACCGTGTCCCGTACGTCTGTTTGCGGCGCGCCAGATGTTGGCCATGGTCAATCGGCACATGGGGTTCGTTTGAACCACGCTTCCCGGGCTAGCCGGGGGAAGGTCCCGGGAAGCGTGGTCAAATGGACCCCGGGCCGTGGCCAACGAAAAGTAACGTCTGGCCATGTGCCACGGCCCGGGATCCCCGGCGGGATCCCGGGCCGTGGCACGATCAGCCGGACGCAGCGGCCGCATTGGCCCCGCCGCCCGCCCGTCTCCTCGGAGGGCGGGCGGCGGGGTGCGTGGAGGGGGCGGGGCCGTGCGGCCGCACGTTGCGCCACGCAGCCCCGGCCCCTCCCACTTTCCCCGCCGGGATCCCCCCGGCACGTCTGTTGGGCCGTGACGGGGTGACCCCGGCGGGGAACGAAGCCGGTGGTGCCGGTACGGGGCCAAAGGGCCCTGTATCGTCTGAAAGTACCCCATCTCTCCCTTTGGAGCAATAATAGTTTTTGGTTCACCCACTTGTAATAACTTACTGCCTAATACTAGGTGTTTTCAGATGTGACGAGATCACAGTGAACCACACTGAATACCTACATGTGGTCACTGTGCCCTGCATGTCTGTTCGGCGGCCGCCAGATGTTCGCCACACTGAATACCCACATGGGGTCAATTTCAACCACACTTCCCGGACTACCAGTGCGAAAACCAGCTGAAGCATGGTGAAAATGATTCCAGGCAGGCATAAAAAAAAAGTAACGTCTGGTCGGCTATCACAGCCCGGAATCCACGGCGGGATTCCGGGCCGTGGTGAACTTGGCCAGACGCTGTGGCGGCATTGGCCTCACCGCCCGCCCGTCTCCCCGGAGGGTGGGAGACGAGGCAGTGTGGAGGGGGCGGGGCCGTGTAGCCGCACGTTGTGCCGCGCGGCCCCGCCCCCTCCCTGATTCCCCGCCGGGATCCCCAGCACATCTTTTTGCCGTGCCTGGGTGATCTCGGCGGGGAATCTCTGGGTTGTTTTCGGGATGGGGCGAAGCCGCCCCGTCACGTCTGAAAACACCCACTGTGACAGTAGCATAGAGATCCTCGATTTGACTAGATAAGCCATTAATATGATTAAACACCAACTGAACTGTACGTGCACTCATAAGAACATTCTCTGATAAAAACACAGACTGATTTGGACCTCCCCCCTGCGGGGCTGGGAGCCTCCTATAGTTCTGTTCAGCAATGGTGTTCAAAGAGTCAGATGGACAAGGAATCAAACTTTCAGTTACAGTTACAGAGATAGCAGAAATCACCTGAGGGTTTTCAAATGAAGCTGGAGCAGTGTCAGCATCAAGCGTCTGGGAGGACAGCAAAGTCTCAGGGAAAAATGAGTCTATTTTACATTGTTTAAGATGTGACATTGCTGGCAGCGAAGTCAGCGCTGCTGCCTGCCATGAACATTTTAAAGAGGACATCTGTGGTCTAAAAGAGTTACCTTCGTGGTGTACGGAATTTTACAAAAGGAGCAGTACCTAAGAACCAGTAGAGTAGAGTCGCCCTCACACCCGATGGTGCCTTTAGGCACGCATGCTGAGAGCGGCTCTCGGATTATAGCCCCAGCTCCTCCTTTCCAGGACCTCCCGGCCAATCAAGGGGCGATACTCCCAGGACACATTTGTTCTGCTCACCCGCTGATGACAACAAGCAGCAGTATCTTGGGCTATCAGGGCTCTCTCCCTCCGGCAACGGTGCCTACTGGGTCCTGCCTCCGGCTCTGCTCTCCGTGGCCTCGCCCACCTGTATGAGCTTATATATAGTCCATATCCTCAAAATCAGCTCCCACAAATACTCCCAATGTCTACCGCTATGTTAGAAGGAAGCAGTATAGAGTAGCATTCCAGGTTTGCCTCCGCCTCCTCATTTGACTGAAGTTGAGAGAACCAGAAGTCACCACCGGCTTACCGGAAAAGCCCCAATTTTATAAGTAATTGAAGTTGTCCCCTTGAAGACCATTATTCAGATAAATAGCAGCACATGCAGTGCCAGTCAGAGGCGGGCAACTGGCATGGCAGGGGGAGGGAGGCTGTAGGAGGGAGGATGGGAAGCAACCCAAAAGACTGACAGACACATTCACTGGCCAATTACTGCATGCTTCCAGCTTTGCAGGACCAATCGGCGGCAGCTTTGAGGCAGACATAGGTGGCGGCTCTGAGGCGGGCATAGAAGGGACATAACTGAGACTTTGGAGATAGCATCCTTGCAATCAGGAAACATGGTTTGCACATCCAGGCTGGCCAATTATCATCACAATCATATCCCGCAGCACTGTGACAGAGGGCATTAGAGAATCTCTTATGACTCTTTCCTAAACAGATGCTTCAGACTTCCCAATAACAAGTGGGGGAGAGAAGTTGGAATGGTCAGAGCACAGAATGAGGCTATTTGGTTGACATTTCTGCTGTCCAATTGGCATCACAAACCGATCTTATACCACAGTGACATGTAAAATAAGCCCTGGCATATGCTCCTTCTCTGCATATGCTGTGCAGGCTTATAAAATTGGCACCCTTCATCACATCTTTCTGATATTTAAAAGAGAAGATCCTTAAGGAATGATAGAAAGCCCTGCCAAATGTCATGTACATTCGTTAGACTACAAAGATGTTACAGTCAGACATACATTTATATGTTAATTGCTTAACCCATTAGGACCCTTTATTCAATCCTTCTGAAATTTGTCAGAGATAGAACACATGGGGGGTGGTATAACCATGCCAAGTTTTTATCCACATTAGATTGGAGATAAATACAATACAGCCAGGAATGTATATGCAGATTTTTGCAAAACAATATAATGCAACTGCTTATAAAATCAGATTTCTTTATTCAATCTTTCTGAAATCTGGTAGACATAATGCCTTGCATTGGAAGAACAATCCCTCCATGTTGCAACAAAATATAATGACAATTGAAAATGTTACAGCCAAAAATGTGTTTCCCATTGAAACTAATGGAAATCAAAACCAAAAACAATACTAGTCTGAACACCTCTTCCCCCCCGCCCCACACCCCGCCCCGAATGAGGGACTTCGATCTACCTGAAGAGGGACAGTGGAATTCAGCACCTAAAGAAGGATTGTCACTCCTAAAAGGGGATGCTTAGGAGGGCGGGGTATGCAATAACAGTAGGACCCTCCTGGAGAAGCAGAAGCCTGTACATCTGAAAATCTAAATGCCTCCACACACATACACCCTCTGGCATCCCACGCTAAAAAGTGGAGCTGATTTTTATTTATTTTTTAATTACCAGATGTTTTTGTTTTTAAAAATAATAAAAATAAATAAAACCTGAACTTTCTTTTCATTTTTGGGCTGAGTGCCTGGGTTCTTGTTCGGAACTGACACTCATTTTGATGTATTCCATATTATTGTGATATAACTTCTAGTTCAGGGGGAAACTGGATTTATAAGAAGTTGGATAGTGAGAAATAAAATTTGCAAATAAAATCTGAAGAATCATTTCCTTTTGCGAATACTCTAATTTGAACTGTCACAAATGTTTGTGCAAAATTCCAGTTACTCTCATTCACTTGTTTAATGGAATCAAATTTTGAAGCTGATTAGTTTGAATAGTTCCGTTTGACTCAATTTGGTCTGTTTACTTCCTTTTAAATTGAACTAATTGAAGCAGCGGTTAAACTTCATTAAACAGGCAAACTAAGTGACTTACACGATGATGAATCAGACACTTTATTGCCACTGATGTAACTTTTAAAAAGGGACACCATCAACGTAGGCCATTGTAATAGCAGGGTCCGCACCCATCTGTCTCTGGGCTCTATTTTGGGGTGACCTCGCTCCTCAATAACCTCAGGTGGAGACTACATTTCAACTTCTTTTAAATAAACCCTTTATTTCTTTTTATCAGCCCACAAACAGGCTCTATACTTGGACCTTCCAAGGTTCCTTTTCCGTCTTCCTCACCAGCTGTCAGTCTTCTGCTAAAGCCTTTCCACTGGGTCTGCCTCTGTAGTTCCTGCAGGCACACTGTGTTCGGGGCTGGCTCATCTCAGCGGCCTGAGCTCACTGCCAGAGTCCTTGACCAGCTCTGCTTCAGCCCGCTGCCAGAATCTTTCCACGGCTCTGCCTCTTGCCCAGCTCCTTCTCCAAGTGTGGGATGCTGATCCACTCCCAGGTCCAGCGTCCTCCTTCTAAGTGGCCTCAGCTCCCACTAGTCAGTTTCCTTCGGGCCTTGGCTGTTCCCAGTCACTTTCAGGCAGCAGCTTTAAAGCCGCACCACCAAGAGAGCTGCCACCGGCTGCTCTCATTTAAAGGGCCCACTCTTGCTGGCCGCTTGTAACAGGGGTGCCCAGCATCTGCCTGTTACATACTTCCTGCTTTATTGAGCTGGCTCTGCAGGAGTCAACTTCTCAATCAACCTCCTTATCGGGGAGCACACCTCCACCCAATTCACAGTCTTTTATCCTTCTTTTACTCCTGTCTGGAGAGCCTCCTCTAACCCAGACAGAGTTTTATGAAATCCATTATTTTACTCCCGGGAGCTGCTCTCCACCTGGTTACATTATTTTGATTCACACAATCGTAACCTGCGGGCCCCCTCCTGCCAGGTTACCCCTCATAAGAAAGGCATTCTTTTTGGTCCCTCATAATACACCGTTATCCTATGGGCCTCCCCTTGCAGGCCTTAGGGTTCTTTCCCCCTGTACTATTACCTAGGGACTTCACATAGTCACTTTCTTTTACCAGGGCTTCCATTAAATTAATGGGCCTCCCCTGCTAGGCTCCCAATAACCCCTTGTAACCTGAGGGCTTCCCCTGCCAGATCATAGGGTTCTTAATTTACTCCTGTCTGGTGAGCCTCCTCTGACCCAGACAGAGTCTTAACATTCCCCCTTTCCCCAGGAAGCTATGCTCCACCTGGTTACAATAATAGGGATGTGAGAACATGGTTCAGAAGTTTGGAGTTCATCCTGAACTCGGGGTGTTCAGCCCATTCGTGAACACCCCAAATCTGAACCGAACCCCACTGAATGGACCGAACAAAGTTCGGGTTCCGAACACATTCGTGAGGGGGGCAGGGGGCAGGGAGGAACCTGGTTTTACCTCCCCCTCCAGGCTGCGCAGGTGGAAGCGATGCCAGGGTAGCACCTCCCCCCGACCTTGACTAGCCTGAGAATTTTATTTAACCCAGGTAGGGTGATCCCTGGGGTGGGGGGATTAAAAAAATATTTCAGGCTGGGCAGGGTGGGGGGGATAGGTGCTTCCCAGTGCCCCTTCCACCCACACAGCTTTGAGGGGAAGGGAAAACCGCACCCCACGAAAATGGGTTCAGCCACCCCAAAGAGGTTTGGCCCAAATGGGCCAAACCAAACAGTTTCAGGTTCAGTCGAACTCCGAACGCGCTGAACCCCGAACCTCCGGGGGTTCGTACATACCTGTACAATAAAGTAATTATATTCAAGCCTGTGAGCCTCCTCTAACAGGCTGGGACAATTAGAGAAATAACTTCCGATGTACCTTTTAGAGATTCCTTAAGCTCTGTCTCCCAACCAGGCAGGTACACAACCCCACCCGGTGGGGTTTCCCCATGAACCCTTTAGAGAATTAGTTTCTTTATTCTGCCAGGTTACCTTCAACCTTTTAGTCTGCAAACTTCCTCTTCCCAGGCTCATATCAATTAACGGTTTCATTCAACCCCTTTCTCCCAACCTGGCAGGTCTTATACCCCACCAGATGGGGTCCCTGGTCTCCCATCTCCCCTAAAATGGGGCCCATGCCTTGCACACAGAAGTTAACTTCTTATCCTTCCTCCCAGAGGTCCACCTCTACTAAGAGGAGCCAAATGGACAGCAACAATAATCCCCGGAAGGCCTAGTGAAGCGCTGAAGCCAGTCACTAGTGCTGAAAGTCAGACCCACATCGTGTTGCTGCCACCGCTGCCGCTACCGCCGCCGCTGCCCAGAGAGAAAGTAAGGTGATCCCTGGGTGGGGGGATAGGGTTATCCCTGGGGTGGGGGGTGTTAAACCACCACCCCACACCAGGGATTGCCTAGTACCTGCTGGTGTGGGATCCGGGTCCCCGCTGCAAGCATGGGGGCGGCATGGAGCACCCACTAGCAGCTGGAATGCAGGTTAAAATTAAATTAAAAAAAATTCAGGCTGGGCAGGGTGGGTGGTTTTTTTTTCCCCTTCCACCCGCACAGCCTGGATGGGGGAGGGAAAGTGTTTGGGTAGTTTGTTTTTTTACATTGCGGCCATTCATTTCAGTGACCTCAATGTAAAAAAATCCAGCATGGAGAACCAGTACTGGTACCCCAGATTACCAGGTTAATCCCAACTGCCGGTACAGCAAAATACCAGCAGTTTCGGATATCGGGGGAACCAAAATTCCCACCCCTACAGATTAGTAATGGAATATGTATACCAGCCAATTGTGACAAGGAAGTACAAGGGAGTATTGCATCGGTATTACCTCTCAGGATTTGAAATGGACAACAATGTGGTAAACAGCAAAATGGTAAATGGGATCCTAGTAAGTGGAAAGTTGGTAAATTGAGAAATGAAATGTCAACTGAAACATGACCAAGTACCGAGAGGTTCTTGCTCCAACCAAGATGGTATTGGGAACTGGAATTTTGATGGGCATTCCCATTTTGGCAAAATCTTGCTTCATCCATAGTGACTTAGTCATCAAGGGTGTTAACAAATGCTACAGTGGCCTACAAATGCCTGCTTGGACCCACTTTGATCTACAGGCCACCATCACATTTATTGGAGGCAAGTCCAGGAAATGGCCTGCCTGATCAGGCCACAGTTGGATATCATGTATAGTAGCCCATTGTTTCTGGCCTGGTCCAAAGTGGTCCCCATGATAGGAGGCCAGGGTAGCCATCATTAGCCACCATGGCTTCTGGTCATGGGAGAAGGAAGCACTGTGTGATGTGTGGGGGTGGGGCTGGCCATTCGCTCCCCCCTGGCCTCAGGTCCAGGCACATGAACATTTGTTATGCAGCTGACTCGATCCTGACTGTGTTACAAGTGGCTTCCCTGTAAGGATCGTGGTGTGACGGCAGCACTTCACCATCACATATGTTTCCACCCCAGAAATAACCACATTGTAGAGATGACTCCTGCTTCCTGGGAAATCAATCTGTAGTCTGAGGCAACGAATGGGCACATAGACCGAGTTTGGTCAATCAGGAGCAGCAATTCCCTGAGCCACTCGAGGAAAGATGCTAAGTTTCCATTTCTCCATATGTAGTCCAAGATGACAGAATTGCTAGGGGATCCATATTGGACACTGCACAATATGTTTAAATCCATCTCCCACATTGAGTTTTGGAATTAAACCTTGATAAACTAAACCATTAGCTAGGAATGGCTTACCCCAGGAACTTGTGTATGTAGCATTCCATGCCCTTCTCCTATCTGACTTCTGTTTAACCTTCATTGGTAACGTAGAGCTGAAAGAAGCACTTGATTTAGTACCCTCAGGTAATATCTGCATTTTGAAGTACCCTTTTAATTTAAATGTATTTATTTATTTATATTACCCTGCCCTTCCCACCAATGGTGGTTCAGGGCGGCTTACAATATTAAGATACAAATATAAAACAAACCAAAAGTACAAAAACATAAATCACCCCCAACCCTACAACATCCCCCAACCCCTCTCCATCCTAACCCCACAACCTCCTACCTCTCCCATATACCCCACAACTCACTCCCTCCCTAGCCCCCACTGCCAAACACCCTTGTAAACAGAACTCCTTTACACCACCTCCTAAAGGCGCCCAAGCCCAGATATAAGCAAAACGCCTGCGGGAGGAAGTTCCACAGCCATGGGGCAGCAGACGAGAATGCCCTCTTCATAACAGAGGGAAATTTAAAAACAGGTACCTCCAAACAGGCATCCCCGAACGACAGCAAAAGCTGCAATGAGACATGGTAGGCCAGGCAATCTTCCAGATATGTGAGTCTCAAGCCGTTTAGGGCTTTAAAGGTCAAAATCATCACCTTTAATTGTGCCTGGAAGACAATAGGCAACCAAAGCAGGTCCCGGAGTCTTCAAGGCCAGCCCCAAACAGGATGCATTGCAGTAGTCCAGCCTCAGGGTAATGAAGGCATAGAGGATGGTTGCCAGATCCGAATTATAGATGAACTGAATAGTTCTTCTGGGTACTCAGACCGAAGTTCTGAATAGTTGGCCTGGGGACCCGGAGGCACTTTGGCACTCTTTCTGAAGCTTCAGACTTCGGAAATCGAAGTCTGGGACGTTGAAAAACTTTGGAAACTTCAGAAACTTCGTAACTATTTGGCTCCAGCTTGGTGCCTCAGCAGGTGTTGCCATGTGCAGAAGCTGCAGCCATTTAATTGCCTAGCCAATCAGGGTGCACAACAACATATGCAGCCCTTCCTCCCCCTGCTGCACCTGCCAACAGGATGAAAGACAGAGTGAGAGAGACAGAACAGAAGCCAGCACAAAAACCACAGACACCACTACTACCACCAAGTAATTCAAAAACCAAAAGTGTATGTGATCAGTAAGTTCCCCCATGCCTACACATGCCCCATGAATGATACACATACAAGGCTTGAAGTTCAGGGTGGGTGGGAGACTGGGGTGCCCCACCAAAGGAA
>QEPC01000102.1:1846351-1869110 GCA_003113815.1 Sphenodon punctatus
CCTTGAGCTCAGTTTTTCAGTGAGAGGTCAGAACTGGATCCAAGGGTCAGATCTAGGAAGTGGAAAGGGGCCACATAAAAACTTGCTACGGGCTGCATTTGGTCCCCGGGTCTGAGGTTCCCCAGCCCCAATCTAGGGGCTGTAGTTGATCACAAGTTGAACATGAGTCAGCAGTGTGATGCAGCTGCTAAAAAGGCTACTGCAATGTTAAGCTGCATTAACAGAAGCATAGTGTCCAGGTCTCGAGAAGTAATAGCTTCAGTCTATTCTGTGCTGGTCAGACCTCATCTGAAGTACTGTGTCCAGTTCTGGGCACCGCATTTTAAGAAGGATGTCAACAAATTGAAACGGGTTCAGAGGAGGATGATAAAGGTGGTCAGGGGTCTGGAAACCAAGTCCTATGAGGAAAGGTTAAAGGAGCTGGGTATGTTTAGCCTGGAGAAGAGAAGACTAAGGGGAGACATCATAGCCATCTTCAAATATTGGAAGGACTGTCACACAGAAGATGGAACAGACTTGTTCTCGGTCGCTCCTGAGGGCAGGGCTAGAACCAATGGGCTGAAATTACAAGAAAGCAGATTTCAGTCAAACATTAGGAAGAATTTCCTAATGGTAAGAGCTGTTCAACAGTGGAACAGGATTCCAAGGGAGGTGGTAGGCTCTCCTTTGCTAGAGGAGGCTGGATGGCCATCTGTCAGGGATGCTGTAACTTTTTTTTTTCTGCATTGAGCAGAGAATTGGATTAGATGACATCGGAGGTACATTCCAAGTCTATGATTCTATTCTTCTAGCCCTGCTCTGCCTATAAAAACCTCCTGTATTAATCTGCTAATGAGGTATGATATACCCCAATTACATCACCGCTGAAAAATATATATGATTGATCTGACTACAGTTTAACAAAAAACAATTAAATTTCATTGAGTTTGGTACCAAAATGTCTGTCCGACACAAACGTTTGTGGGGTTACTATGACCCCCCTTCCCCAATGTCAGGGATAGCACATTTATAAGCAAATGAAATAACAGCTAGCTGCTAACAAATGTTAACATCCCAAATGTTCTCTCCATTCAAAGCAAAACAAAAGTGGGTGATAACTCATAGGCAGACAGCTTGTCTGCATTTCAAGAGTTTAGGAGCTATCTGGAGCTTGTTTGCATTTTAATAGCTGGCTACCAGAGGAACTAAGGGTGGGACTGAAATGACCCCCTTCAGCCTAATAGGATAATTTTTTTCAACACAACCTTGCACATAAAGATTAATGGTCCTTGAGTCAGAAATTAGATGAGTGGCCAGAGGATGTTGTGAAACCCAATAGCATAACTGGGTTAAAAAAAGGATTGGATCAGTTCTTGTTGGACAAGTCCATATGTGGCTATTAGACAAGCTAGACAGGGGATGAGACCTCTTACTGTCCATCTGGGTTTGGAGTGAATAGGAAGAATTTCATGTCTCCATTGTGACCTGAAACAATCTAAACTGGCCACTGTCAGAGTCTTTTTAAACATGTGGGATTTCTCCCACGGTTTAAACCAGCAGCTCTGCGTAACCCCTGCAGGGGTGCTTTATACATGCCTCTATAAACCAGAAGTCACCCAGGTGTCTTTAGAAACAGCTGCGCCATGTGACTCCCGGGTGTTTTGAGAAGTGGCCTAGATAAGTCCCCGATAATCGAGGTTTTATCTAGGCCACGTCTCAAAACACCCAGGAGTTGTGCGGTGCTTCTGTTTCTAATTGCATCTGGGCGACTTCCAGTTTACAGAGGAGTGTCTAAAGCCTCCCCTCCTCGCAGGGGGTTTCCCAGAGCCTCAGTTTTAAACTACAGGAGAAATCCCACATGTTTAAAAAGGCTCTTAGGGTATTTTCAGACATTATGAGATCATGCTCAACCACAGTGAACCACGGTCAATCCCACGGCAGGGCAAAAGCACCCTGAATGTCTGTTCAGTGGCCACCAGTTGTTCACCATGGTCAATACCCACATGGGGTCAAAATCAACCACACTTCTGGGGCTCCCTTCCGGACAATCTCTGAAAGCGTGGTCAAAGAGATTCCCACCAGGAAACAACAAAAAGTAACATCTGGATGACAATCACTGGCCAGAACCAAAGAAAATGATCCCCAGCTGGGGACAAAGTATGCAGCGTCGCTGCCAGGCAACCAGCATCAACACAGCCACAGGAGGGAGATTTAAAGGTCAAACCGCAGCAGGGAAGTGTGGCGGGATGGAGCGAGGAGGGAGGCGGAAGAGAGCGGTGGGTGAGAGAGCGAGGGTGGAGGAGGAGGAGGCAGTGGCAGTGGTGGAGGGAGCGCAGGTGGAGGAGTGGGAGGCAGGGGTCATGCTGAGGATGGAGGAGGCGGAGGGACAACACCCGTAGCAGCTGGGACAGGATGCCTTGGGGACATCAGCCGGACCGGGGGAGGAGGCACCCCAGAAACAGGTAAGGGGAAACAAGGGGAGGTGAACAGGCGGCACAGTGGAACCAAGGGGGGTCAATGGGTCAGCCCAGGCTCCCAGCAGGGAGGGGGAAAAGGGGGGCAGCCCACAAGAGGGGCCAGAACCACACCCAACCATAACCCCCCCCCCCGTGTCCCACAGACACTGAAATGGGCCCGGGTGGATGAGCCCCCAGAGGACACCGGCCCAGCCCAGGTGGAGGATGAGGCAGTGGAAGAGGTGGTGGTGGAGGAGGAGGAGGACCCACAGGTGAGATGAGGGAGGAAGCCCTACCACAGAGGGGAGCAGTGGGGGATACAGGAGACCCGGGACTTCATACGGATCTGGGGGACCCTGGAGTACCAGTTGGAGATCGCGCTCAACCAGCGGAATGAGCACATCTACCAGGACATAGTGCCGGAAATGGAGGTGGCGGGGTACCACCGCACTGTGACACAGTGCCGCTCCAACGCCAAGGAGCTGAAGAGGGGGTACAAGGCCATAAGGGACAACAATAGGCAGTCCGGACACGGAGCCCGGACCATCCCCTTCTACGATTCCCTGGACCGAGTCCTGCACATGAAGGGCTTGATAGTCACCCCATGGTTCATGGGGAGCGCAGTGGTCCAGGGCAGGGGATGGGCCAAGGTAACCCCTCCCCTCACCACCCCCCTGGTAGACACAAGCTCTAGGGTCCCGGACCCCCAGGAGGAACACCCTGGGACCGCTGGCACCTGCATTCCCCACCGGACAGCAGCCCTGAGAGCACCCACCCCAGGGCCAGATAGGTGGAGTCCGAGACCGGCACCCTCGTCACCCTCATCCAGTGGTCCATGGGGAAGCATTCTCACACTGAGGGGTTGGCCTCGGACGGATCGGAGACCGACATTGAGGGTAAGCGGGCGACCGGGAGGGGAGAGGGACCGGGCCCACGGGGACAGGGGTCAAGGGGGGGGATGAACGGGCCGGGGCCAGCCCCAGCCCCCCACAAAAAAGACGGAAAGGGGGCCTGGGCCCTGCCCACCTGCCCGCACACCCCTACACCAACAACTCCCCCCTCTTTGCCCACAGGGCACAGAACACCCCAGCACCAGACGCAGGTGGGTGAGCAGGCAGGCGCCGAGGATCCCATGCAGCAGGTGGAGGAACCAGGTGAGGCACGCGGTCCAGGTTGGAGGACACACTGGGGTGCTGGGAGGGGGACCTCGATCCAGGTCATCCCCATGTCAGCAAAGTCCCCCCGGAACATCCGGCCATAGAAAGGGGAGATGGTCATGATCCAGACATCGTGACTGTGGCCAGAGTTGCCTGTGAAGATGTCTATGAACTGGCCCTGGTGATCCACAACTGCCTGCAGCTTCAGTGAGTGATACCCATGCCTGTTTACATACTCTGCAGCCTCCCCTGCGGAGGGGTGGAGGAATTCAATGTGGGTGCCGTCCATGGCACCAATGCAGTTGGGGAAGCCTCCGGCCACGAATCCTGCCATCACGGCCCCCTGCTCCAGCAGCTGGATTGTTCTGTCCAGGAGCACGCCCTCCACAGCCTCATACACATCCCGGAGGATACAGGCAATGGTGCTCAGGCCAACCCCGAAGTGTTGGGAGATGGACCGGCAGGAGTCGGGCTTAGATAGGGCCCAGACCCCTATAGCCACCCGCTGGGCCATGGGGATGGGGGTCCTCATGGGGGTGTGCTGTTGCTCAAGCCAGGACGTAAGGAGCTCGGCGAGCCAGAGCATGGTGAGCTTGTCCATCCTAAAGTGGGCCCTCCAGGCTGTCTCATCCCACTGGGTCAGCGCCCTGGCCCACCAACCCTGTGCCCGCTCAGCGACCCATATCCACCTGTCAATGGGCATAGCAAGCAGGGCTTCCAGGTGCATGGTCTCCCTCCCCCATTGGAGGTGCCCGGCTGCCTCGCGGATCACTGTAGGCCAGGTTCGGCCCTGGCTCACAGCCTTCTGATATGCCTCAGAGAGCCTTTGCGCCCTGAGCCGGGCAAGGACTCTCCTGCACCCATGGTGGGGCCTGTGGGCCCGTGCAGCTCTCCAGGCCAGGGAAACCCACAGGCGGGCGCCCAGGTGCTGCTCCACGGTAAGGAGGCGCAGCTGCTCAGTGTAGTCATGGTACCACTCAGCTGCGAGCACGAGGCACATCCAGTAGGTGACTGCCCTGTCCCGCTCCATGGTGGTGGGGGTCCCGGGGCTTGGGGGTGGTTATGCTTGCCCAGTGATGGCCTGGGTGGCCCGGAGCCCTGCCCCCAGCTGACCGGGCCTCTCAATGCGATGATGGTGTCCATGGGTGTGTGGTTGGGTGCACCTGCTGTCCTCGCATGGGGCCTAGCACATGCACGCATGCGCGCACGTGGCTGTGCATTCCTTGTGCAGCCGCATGCCTTCAGCCATCACCCCCCCTCCCTGTTTGCAACAATGTGTCCTTCCGGCCTGATTAGTCATCTTGCTTGGGCGCTTGTTTCCTGCAGCTGTGTCGGGTCCGCACCCCACGCCTCACTTTCTTGCTATACAATGTTGCGGCCCATGACCGTCTGTCCTGTCCTTGGGACCCCTCAAATCCCCCCCCCAGCCCTAGAGGGTATGTGTGCCCCCCTGTCTGTGGTGTTATTCTCCATGTCTAGCTGGACCATGGTTCGTTGTGCATCCACCGGGCTCCTGCTTCCCTGCCCCCATGGCGCCCCCAATAGCTGGACCTTCTGTGAGACCATGTCCCTGTGTGGCCTTTGGCATACCCTGGTCGCATAGCTGCTCCTAGGCTACCTGGACAGCCAGTCGGATGCTTATGCGAGTCTGAGCTCTGGTCTTCGCTACTTCAGCTATGAGGCGAGCACTCGTGATTGCCGGCTGCATGCGGAGACGCTCGGTCTGGTTCCCTTCCCCGATGGGCACATCCCAGAGA
Organism: Sphenodon punctatus; assembly: GCA_003113815.1. Taxonomy (NCBI): domain Eukaryota; kingdom Metazoa; phylum Chordata; class Lepidosauria; order Sphenodontia; family Sphenodontidae; genus Sphenodon; species Sphenodon punctatus. The sequence goes on from QEPC01000102.1 coordinate 1,851,701, forward strand.
TGAGGTGCTCTCATGTGGCCTGGTCAGTGGCTGAGACCATGTCTGTGCTGTCTGTGTGCAGCCTTGCAGCCTACACGATCTGCCTTGTGGAGGGGAGCCCTGCCTTGGCCATGTCCTACTTTGGCTGTGTTCACGGGGCCCGTGGGTACCAGCGCTCCCGTGGGGTGGTGTATCACCGGCTGTTGGAGCTGGGACAGATTCCGTGGCCCCCTGCTGCTGACTGCTGTGTGTCTGAGTCTACCGCGGCGGAGGTGGCAGCACTGTCGGGCATGTGGGCCTGTTCGGATGTGCAGTTGGAGCTGTCCATGCAGGATCCATTCAAAGCCTACTACCTGATCACCCACCACATATCCTTGTTGGGGTACCACCGGGGCATGATACATTGTCCCCAACTGGTTCATCGGGTGGGGCACCCAGCCCCTGGGCCCGTCGTGGCCCCCAGCAGCTGGCTGTGAATCCCGGTGTGCTTCCTGGACCCCGGTTGCCTGACCCCATGTGGGCTCCCGCCCCTGCCTGGTTTCCACTGTCTGATCCCCCCGATGTCTCTGCTGTGCTGCTGTGTTGCCTGCTTTCCTGGGTGCTTCTGCCCCTGCCTTTGGCTCTGGGTCCCCTCCAGCCCCCACCCCCCATCTTCCTCTGCACCCAGTGTTCCTCTCCATGGTTGCCTTCCCCGGTGCCTGGGTCCATCTTTCTGCATGGCTTCACCAACCCGCCTGTGTCCAGCGGACTGTCGTCACCTGCCAGCGCTGCCACCTGCAGCCCCAGATCCCCCCCTTGGGTGCTGTGTGACCTCAGGGTTCTGGGGCCACCGGACTGCCCCTCCCGTCTTCCTCCTGGGGCGAGGTTGCGTCCTTGGACCTGCTGCACTGCACCGGCTCCCCTGCCTGCCCTCCATCGGCCCCTCTCCAGGGTGTGGGATCTGCGTGTGCCTCCTGGACTGTTCCTGGCCCGCTCGCTGTGCCATGTGGGCTCCCGTTGTGCCTTGGTTCTGAGCTCCTTGGCCCCCCATTCCGGGACTGTCTGTGTTGCTGTGGGGGTGCCCGTGTGGAAAGATCTGCTGTGGAGGTTGTGGTTGCTGTTGCCAGTGTCCTGCCCTGCCCCTGTGCCCTTTGCCCCCCTCTTCCCTGTTCCATCCCCCCCCCAGCCCGGTGTGCCTTGTGTGTTGTCCGGGCGCCCGTGTCCCCCCTTCCCTTCCTTTCCCTTCTGTGTGTGTGTGTGCCTGTGCCCGGGTGTGTGCTTGTGCTGAGTGTTCCATTATGCCCCCATTGTCTGTGTGCCTGCTGTGTGTGGTACCTGGCCGGCTCTTCTCCCTCTCCCCCCTCCCTTCCCGTTTCCCTTGTGTGGGCGTTCCCTTTTGTGCCTTTTGGCTTCGTTTGCCCTCAAGCAGCTCTGTCTGTGTCCTGCCCCTGCCTGGTGGGTTCTCGGTGTTTTGACCACGGCCGGGAATCGGTGTAACATCTGTTGTGCTGCCCAGCCCGTGATCTGCCGGCCTGATTCCCTGTCATGGTTCCAGTCCCGTCAAGTCTTTTGGGGGCTTTTATTGACCCCGGGGGCTGGTTTTTTGGTTCACCCCCACCGGGAATCCACTGTGGCGAACCAGGCACCCGTAACGTCTGAAATCACCCTTAGTCTCTTTGGTGCATCTCATACCATGTTGTCATTTCAAGTTTTTTCATGGACTCTATGTTTTGGGAGGCCCATGTGCCCCTCACCCCCTTTGGGGCCCCATGCACAGTGTCTGCACTTGCCTGGATCGAGATGCCCTCCCTCCCTCCCCCCACAAACCGTACAGATCTCTCTTCTGCCATGGCCACCACAGTTGTCTACCAAACCTGTATCACACAACACTTGCAACATAGCGGGAGAGGAGAGAACTCACCAAAGTATGGCCTGTGCTGCTTTCCCCAATAGGTGCTGGGATCATTATAAAGGAGTTTTCCACCTCATGATCAACAGAGTTGTTTTTTTGTAGGTTTTGCCCATGGGTGAAAGCCTCCACAAAACACCAGCATCTCTAGGGTTAGGCAGAACAAGAACTGTGACCTTTCCCCATGTTCCTAATGTTCTGTACCAATCGATATTCTATATTTTTGAAATAAAAACATATTCCTTACATGTTCCTTCAGTGCAGCCTAGTGGCCAAGGTACTGGATTTAGGCTTTGGAGGCTGGGTTTCAAATCCTGTTTTAACCATGAATTCACTGGGTGGTACTAAGCACATTTTTACACACACACACACACACACACACACACACCCGCTGGGTGTGTGGATGGGTGTGAAGTGAGGGGGGTCCATACAAATGTTGCGGCGGTGGATGAGGGGATGGGTGTGCATCTTTGCAAACAGCATGGGCAGTGGGTGGGGGTGAGTGTGTGCTCCCACACACCCACACCCACCCATCACCCACCCTCAGAGCCATCCAGCAAACCAAAGGAGGCTCCATGGGTGGAGATGGGTGGAGGTTGATGTGTGCCCATGGAAAAGGCCTCACACCCACCTCCACCCTCCGCCAGTGGACACCCATCCCCCCACCCACCATGTCCATGCAAAAATGGCCATTGTGTCCCAGTCCGTAGTTCACCCATCTGTAAAATGGGAACAATAATGACCTACTCACAGGGATGTTGTGAAGATGAACTAGAGAAGGATTGTAAAGCACGTTGACATATAGAGGGTTATATGTCAAAGATACTTCAGGTGAGTTGTTGGGTACATGATTTGTATGACATACATTTTTAGAAAAATCTGTACTAGTGATGCAATCTGTGACAAGAGGAGAGGGGACGTTCAAAAATGGATTATAAGAATATGTGACATACTTATTTGAATGGCCCCTGATGTGTGGTCATTGGAAGGGCTGGCCATATTTAGAGAGAGTTGCTCCCCGCAGCTGAAAGGGTGTGGGTGGGGCAGTCTGAACTTGCCCTAAAGGGGTTAACAGTGTCAATTTCCATGAAACTAGCATTCTAAAGGCATTAACAGACAAGACACTCTCCACCCACCACCCATGTTGCAGGGCTGCGGTGTTGCCCTATGGGTGTCCTGGAACATGTCTAATGGGTGGGAGGTGGGTGGGTAGTGGGTGGAGAGTGTCTTGTCTGAAAACACCCTAACTTCCCAGCTCAGGAGAATGAAGAGAGTTGGGAGGAGTTGGATAAAAGCCAGGGATAAAAGCTAGAGCTTACAGAGAAAGCACAGATATGCAGGAGAGTCAGGAGAATATGTGTAAGGTCACATGAAATGTTAACCTAGATAGGGCCACCTTTCCCCCACATTAGCCCATGATGTGATGCAGCTAACCATCAGGCTGGTGCTTCCAGATGTTTGCCCGCTTCTGCTCTGGGTGTGGATGGCCAGCTGCTATGTCACCGGTAAGGTAAGGCAAGGCCAGTGATACATCGTCGGCTATTTTTACCCCACTTGGGTGGGGCAACAAGCCACCTCCCGTCTGGTCGGTGCATGCAGCCCTGCTGCGAGGTGAGGCCTGAGCATCAGGTTCAGAGCAATGTGCTCACCCAGGATGCTAAACAACTGATCAGCGATGGGGGTCCCAGAGGAGGGCACATGCTCCTCCAGGCCCCTCACTTTGATCAGCTGTTTATTATTAATTTATTTATTTGAATAAACATTTTCTACCCTGCCCCTCCTGCCGCAGGCAGCTCGGACTGGCTTACAAATACTAAAAACTGATTAAAAACATAAAAAAGAGGGGGGGGGGGAAATCACATCTCCACCACCATCCCCAACTCCCCTCCCCCATTACCCGTCTCCCCCAGAAAATGCTTGGTGGAACAGCCAGGTCTTACAACTTTTCCAAAAGGAGGGAAGATCCAGGGCCAGCTGGGACTTCACCGGAACAGAATTCCACAGCCCAGGCTACCGAGAATACCCTCCCTTGTGTGGCCCCCTGAAGAACCCGGGGGACCAGGGAGCAGGAAGAGTATGAGCAGGGAGAGTGTGCATGCTCCTCCACCCCCATCAGCTGTCTAGTGGCAGCAGGCCTGATCCTGTAGTGCAGCAGGAGTCTGGGAGTCCACCCCATGTGGCTGGCTCTTTGGCTGTACCTGTGGCATGGAGCGGGCGGTGATGGCCGTGGGGTGGCTGCTCATTCGTATTGTCCTCCCCACCAGTGCAAAGTTGGCCTTCCTCACAGTGGGCAGGGGTTACATCTGGCCCGGTTTTGTGTGATTTTACCCTGTGGCATAGTAGAATGCTTCCTCCACGCACAGAAGGGGCTTGGGAAGAGAGACCTGAGGGGAAGGTCAGCTGTGGTACTTACAAGCTAGACGTTTGCAGAGAGATACCATTATATGTCATACTGTGAAACTGTTCCTATGACAAAGGGTGTGAGTAATCACTTCCCAAGGGGCTTGCTTGCAATTTGAGTAAGTGGCATGTATCTTTTCTGAGAAACCTGTCCAAGTGGGAAATTGGGGTGATGTCTAGGCAGGGGTATGACTTGGGGTCTATTCACTCCGCAGGGTAGTGGTTTGTGTGCCGCTCAGTGGACCACATGCTCCAGGAAGCAATTTCTGCCCTTCTGAAGAAGACTTCTGTGTACTCTCATGGAGAAGTTCAGTTCAGCATCAACTCCAAAAGAGGTGGCTACACATACCACCGTTCAGATACCAAGGCCAAACAGACACAGTTCAGCCAAACAAAAAGCAAAATCAATATATCACCCGTTCAGTCTGAGAAGCAATTTCTATAGACAGAGACACTCCAATGAATATATATCCCTCAACCACTCAGTAGGGAAGTCACTCCGCACTCGCATCTCGCCAGGTCTGGTTTTCCATTTTACCCTGAAACCAGCATCCAGACTCACAGTTCTTACCGTCAACACCCACTTTGCTGTTTTTTCTCTTCCAAAGTGACTGTGGTTTCTTAGGGGCTTCCCCCAGCAGTGCTCTCAGTCTTTGAAAAGCCAGTAAGAACAGAACAAGGCTCATAAACCTAATGCCTTACTTCCAGGCTTCCCTGGTGACACTCCCTCTTACAATGGGCTACAGACTTGGCCACCTAGCTTGTCCATCCACCTGTAGTCTCTTCCCATTGACTGCATCTGAAGATGCTTTAGCTGCCTGGGAGCATGGAAGCTAAGACCATTTTTAAATGGGCATGGCTGGGGGGGGGCAGGTCTGTGCATGATACATTGAGTGCCTATGCACATCCGGTGAATAGGTGGAGGAGGGATCAAATGGGCCAGGGATGGGTGTGATCCCCTACCCACACATAGTTTGGCCTCTGCAGGGAGCATCCCAGATTTTTCCCTGCTGTGTGGGCATGAGCGGGCAGTGCATGGGTTGTGGGAGCATACGCCTCCCACACTGCCTTCAGATTAGTATCTGGATGCATGGGGGATGGGTAAACCTCCATGTCTGTGTCATCTAAAAATGGCCATCTATAAACCCTGATGCACCCTTAAACTTTACTCCACAAACTGGAGAACTACATGGCCCCTGAGGTCCCATTCAGTCCTAAAATTCTGTGACGTGGCTTTTAGTTCATCTCTATTAGCACAACAGGATCTATTTAAGCTAACAGGCATACAGACAAAAGAACATAAGAAGATAAGAAATGCCATACCAAGTCAGACCAATGGTTCATCAAGTCCAGCATCCTGTCTCCGACAGCGGCCAATCCCAGTCACATGGGAGAAGTACCAGCAGTCACAATGGGCAAGCCATTCCCTGTTGATCACTTCCTGCTCTCCAACAATAAGAAGTTCCCATCTCTTAATCTACTTGGCTGATAGACATTAATGGACCTATTCTCCAAGAACTTATCCAGTCCTTTTTAAAATCCAGCCATACTACTGGCCCTCCGCTGGCAACAAATTCCATAATTTAACTGTGCATAAAGGGGAAAAAATACTTCCTTTTATTTAAAGATCCAGGTCTTTAAACCCAATCCCTGACACCTCAACCTTGCACAGAGAACCCACCTTTAAGGAAATAAAAACAAAAGACATAAAGGGGAGATTCTGTATGGATAAGCACTTTGTTTCCTAATTGCACAAACCAAACCAATGAAAGGAGCCAGGGTTATTTTTAGCTGTTAAATCAGGGGTTTGGAGAGTGAACAGAGAATTAATTTTATGTGGGTTGTTTTTAGTAGTTCAAGAAACTTGAGGTTGAATAATCATATCCTAAAGCACAGTGTGGGTAGTGCTTGGCTGTAATCCTACAGGCTCATTGCCATGGGTATTCAATCACGTTGTTCAATTACACAGTAACTGAATGCTGACACCTGCTGACATACACCACCACCAGACTCTAATGACAGTGTTGAAAGCTGATGGATGTACATCAGGCATATTACCTGCTCTCTCCCCACCACCCAGCATTAGCTATGGAAATGGTGTGAGGATGTGCAATGTCAAAAGAGCTGCCTAGTCAAACTACAACAACGGCAGTCAGTTTAATAATTAAAACACCGAGATTTTACTGTGTGAACTATTGAGTAGCACTTCACTTCACAAGGCATCGCACTGAAGGAACTGGGTTCACAATTATGGATCAGTCCTCAGATGGTTAAAATGGACGTAGCTCCACTCAAGAAAGTGTAGTGACATTAATTCAGTCCTCCTGAACAATGGACCATGGAGAAAAGCATTATCCAAACATCAGTAGGTAGGAATAGTACAATTGGCACTATAGAGAAATAAACAAATAAATCAGAACACTGGGTTCCTCCTTACCTACACCTGTGAGTAAGTTACTTGCACCAGGAGCCTCAGTGGAGTCAATTACAAAGATACTTGTGTTATTGTAATCAGGAATAGTTCAATGACAACTGCTTGTGTATTTGTTCACCAGTGTAATTGTGGACAGTCTGTGGCCAAAATAAGCAATAACATGAGCATCTTGAGAAATGAGAAGGTACGTTAGCACAAATCACTTAGGCTGATTTTACACATGACCAAAATGTGTTCTTATAAGTGCTTGAGATAAAACCAGGTGTTATAAATGCTGGAGTTTGGCAATGTGTGAACGTGCTATTCTCCTTTTATGCAGCAAGATCTCGCAGTCTTGAAAGACCCACCAGATTTACAAGACTGCAAGATCTCGCTGAATAAAACAGGAATAGTGCGTTCACACATTACAAAACTCCAGCATTGATAACATCCGGTGTTATCTCAAGCACTTATAAGAACCCATTTTTGTCATGTGTAAAAGCAGCCTTAAAGGCTTGGATAGAAAATTGGACTAAATCCTGAAGCCCTAACTTCTTCAGTTAAGCAAGTCGGCAAGACCTTCAGTGGTTTCAGTCTTGGGAAGGCTGTCCTTGCTCTGGGGCTGCCCCACTGGAACATCACAGAGCACCACCAGCAGAGCAGGCAGCCCATTCATTGGGCATTGGCTGAAGGTGGGGCTACCAGCTCTCTGTTTGGCAGATGGCTGCTGGATCCATGCTCTCGACCATGGGTTGCCCCAGCAACACCATAGAATTGCAGATGATTTACCCATAATGCTATGGTGTGTGTGTGTGTGTGTGTGCGTGGGTATGTGAGTGCGCTGTGTGGGTGGAAGGTGGGTCCACACCTTAGTAGACTCTGGGTCAAATCCTTTGCCACTTCTCGCCAGCATCCTGACTGGCTTCTTGTACAGTTATAGTCAGCAACCTTGGTTCTTGTACTCAGCAACCTTGGTTAGTTAGGTGGAACAACATTGATGTTTCTTGTTCTTGCTTTAACTCCCAACCTTGCTCTTGATCCCCCACCTTGTCTCCCAGGCTCCCCTGTCCCCATCTTTCCCCTCATCCTGCAGCTCAGAACCCAGCTCTGTTTCTGATCTTTGCCTCAGTCCCTTGCCTCCAAGTCCATCCCTGTTGGTGAGAGTCCTTGTCTTGGAACATGACTCTACTCCCAGCTTCAGTTGCCACCTCCGTATTTATTTTATTTATTTTTAATCAACTCTTTTCTGTCCCACACCCTCCTGCTCACAGAGCAGCTCGGGGCGGTTTACAACAGAATAAATTATTTATTTATTCAATTTGTATCCCACCCCTCTCATGCACAGGTGAATATAAATATAAATACAACAATCATAAAATCTAAGCAGTAATCCATAATCTAATCCTGATCTGGAAATACCCGCAATCCCATCCCCCTAACGCATCCCACCCTCCACCACCACCCCTGCCAAATGCCTGGTGGAAGAGCCACATCTTACATTTCTGTCAGAAAGCCAAGAGATCCAGGCTGAGGTGAACCTCCACCAGGAGGGGATTCCAGAGTGATGGTGCAGCTCCTGGGAACAGCTGCCTGTTGGTCCGAACCCGTTGATAACATGGGACCTCAGGTTCGGAGTCTGGGGGTTCTCCTGGACCCACAGCTCTGCCTGGATGCCCAGGAGTTGGCTGTGGTGAAGTGAGCATTTTGCCAGTTACATCTAGCGCATCAGCTTAGTCTGTATGTCTCGGACTTGGATCTGATCACAGTCATCCATGCTTTTATTACCTTGAGACTGGATTACTGCAACGCGCTCTACGTGGGGCTACCCTTGGTGCTGGTTCAGAAGCTGCAGCTGGTGCAGAATGTGGCGGCCCGTCTCTTGATGGGGACGGGCTGATACAAGCATATTACACCGGTGCTTTGCTTTCTGCACTGGCTGCCAGTAGGTTTCCAGGCCCAATTCAAGGTGTTGGTGTTGACCTTTAAAGCCCTAAATGGCTTGGGCCCTGCCTATCTCCAGGACCGCCTCACCATCCTGGTCCTGGAGCAACCCCTGCAGTCAGTTGGGGGCGGCCTCCTCAAAGTCCCCCGGGTTTCCCGGGTGTCTACTATGAGGAGGGCGTTCTCCGTGGCTGTGTCGCAGCTGTGGAACTCCCTCTCATCAGAGATCTGCTTGGCTGCCGGTCTCCCCTCTTTCCACAGACAATGTAAGACCTAGATGTACCTCCAGACCTTTCCTGAGGGCGATGAGGTGGGTTGGGTTAGAAGGGGATGGGGTTTTATATTTTTTTTAAAAAATTGTAATTATTATTGATTATTTTACTGTTTTAAAATGTTTTTAAAATGTGAGTCGCTCCCAAGATGCCTGAGGAAGGAGGGGGCGGCATATAAATTTTAAGATAAATAAATAAATAAAACCTCCAGGAGGGTGCACCCAGATGACCACAGAAGCTGCCCTGGATCCCATCGGGTGAGGTGATATATCAGGTAAGCAGGGTCCAGGCCGTAAAGGGCTTTTAAGGTTAAAGCCAACACCTTGAATTGGGCCCGGAAGACAATAGGCAGCCAGTGCAATGCTCGGAGCACTGGTATATCCCTCATGCCCCATCCTTACACCAAGGGAGTCTTGTGCATGCAAATTATCAGTAAAAAGTGAGTAAGGACATAGAGCAGGGGTAGGAAATCTTTTATGGCTCCGGGGCCACTTTGAAAATTAATACAAGCTCTAAGGGCCAACTAGAAGTTGGAGACAGAAGCATTTAAGAAGTGTGGTCAAGAAAAGGAGGCTCCAGATCATGTGCATTTCCTCATCTTTGCTCCCGTGTACCGAGCTCAGTTTTTCAGTGCTTTGGGGGAAGGAACTGGATTCAGGAGCCAGATCCAGGAACCAGAAAAGGGCCACATAAAACAAGCTGCTTCCAACCCCTGACTTAAAAGTTAGACTACTGAAATAATAATGTTTCTAGTTTAATAGGGGCCAGGATGGCACAAGAAAAATATGCTCTGAATTTCAATTTTCAGGCAATGCAGATGCATTTAAACTTTTTTTTACTTAGGTTCTTCTTGTAGCTTGATGTTTGGTTGGCTTGTTTTAGCTGATATGGTTTACCCAAGCCTAACAATGATAAACTGTACTGGTACCATGCTAACACGTCTGCTACTCTATAATGAGACTGCCATCAAGGTACTTATTCTACCTATGTCAGCAGAGCTTCCAGACTCTTCAGGATGTGCCCAGATATTTACTGGCATATAATCATGATTTAGGATGATGAGCTGTAGTGGGGTTAGAAAAATGCTGCTAGATCATTTAGTTCAGGTGAGGATTCTTGCCTACAGATTGTTCTACCATATTTTGTCCTGTCTATTTTTAAACTCCTTAAGTGATTAGATTGCTACTCCATTCCCATAATGGCTGGAGTATAACACAGATCTTAACTGCTAGGGTGCTTTCTTTGATTAAGTTTCAATGAAAATTTACACAGTACTCTCCTTAATGTCATCCTGGAATCCCTAAACCCATAATCATGTTGCCATAAAAACATACTCAGCGAGCACAGTTTCTTATAAGTTTGTAAGCCAGCAAATGTTTGAATTACTTGGAAATTTTGGGTCCATCTTCCCTTTACGGCACTTTTCAAATGGGTTGCTGTGGGGGGGGGGTGAGGGGGTTGGGTGGCTGGCACAGCAGGTGGGCAGTGCTTGGGGGTGCATTCCCACAGACACTCCCCCCATCCATGTCCATGCATGGAACATCTGTTATTGAAACCCTTTGCACAGGAGCACGCATGTACCCCCACTAGCCACAGCATTCTGACGGATGCCTCCTCATCCCCCCACTGTGGTAATTGAATGGACCCCACACTACCCGCATACATGGTGGTGGTGGGGATCCGTGTGAAAAGGCCTCATGTTTAACTTGTTTTTAAGCTAATACAATTTTTTTTAAATCCCCTACAATACTCTCCTGTCTGTAACCACAAACTTAGTAAATGCAGGGCCGGCCTTATCATGGGGCAGTTTGGAATGGCCGTCCTGGGCCCCACTCCTGGGGGGGGGGGACCCGCGCTCGGGGGCCCCAGCTCCCAGCCACTGTCTGTCTCAGTCAGGGGGTGAGGGAGAGGCAGAGGCCCTGCCTCTCTCTCACTCACTGGCCGAAACAGACAGCGGAGGGGGACAGGGAGTGAGAGAGAGGCGGGGCCTCTACCTCTCTCTCACTCCCTGGTCGAGACTGACAGGCAGTGGAGGGGACCAGGGAGGGAGGGAGAGACAGAGGCCCTACCTCTCCCTCACTCCTTGGCAATTACCGGTGGCAGCAGGCAAGGCAGCAAATTTAATCTGCTGCTGTGGTGCCCACCTGACCCAGAGACATGGTGAGTGGGTCGGGTGCGGGGCCCTGGCCAGTGGCAGCAGATGGGGTAAGTGCCCCCCAAAATGGCTGGGCTTGGGGATGGATGGAGGGGAGTGCCCCCTCTGCCCATCCCAGAGCCTAGGCCCGGGTAGCACCCACAGACCAAGCTGGGGAGTGCCCCTAGGCCTGCTGACAGCCGGTAACTCTGCTGGCTGCCACATTTCTCCCCCACCCTATGCCCCCGCAGATCCTAAGGCTGGCCCTAGATAAATGTGCATAATTTAGTAACAAACACAAATATTATGTGTTAAGTTAGATAAAAAAAGTCTCTAATCTTGTCACAAGATATTTGTGGACTCATCCTTTTCTCTCAGAGCTTAAGTTTGTACATTCATGGTCTCAACTGGCACTGACAGACAACTCACTTGCTAATAGGGCTGATGCGACAGCAGCTGTTACTGCGCCGCGATTCCAGTCCACCATTTCAGAATTGCACACACCACACCGCGGCTTTTCTGCAGACATTCCGCTAATTCCGCCGGCATTCTGAAAATTGCAGAATTGCGGAAAAATTGCAGAAACTGTCATAAAACCGCTGTTCCACTATTTTGTGGTGCTGGCGGAATGGCAGAAGTAGTGAAAATGTCATGTTTCCGCTATATTGCGAAGCCTGTGGAAGTAGCGGAATGAAATTAGCGGAACTGCGGAAGTAGCGGAATGAAACTAGCAGAATGAAAGCCTCTGCCATGCCATACCACTAATTGCGGAAATGCTGTTTCCGGCAGAAATAGCTGCCACTGCGACATTCCGCTACAGCCCTACTTGCTAAGCCATTATCCTTCAGAGAACTTTTAGAACGCAAGACATCACACAAAGCAGTATAAGGTATCATATACAATAGCTCATAGAAGAGTGAGCTCATGTAGAGCATATAGCTTGTAAACAGGGCCGGCCTGAGGCATGTGTCACCAGTGCCCAGGCACATGGCCCCACGGGGGGAGGGGCCCCATGCCATCATGGGCTAGAGACTGACAGACGCTGCCGGCTTTTGTTTTTTCCCCACCGGGCATCTCCGAGTCAGTCCTCATGGGGGAGGAGGGGGCGTAAATTTCCTGGGAATCCCTGGCCAGTTATTCGCTGTGGAGCTGAGCTGACACAGTCAAATTGCAGGTAAATAACCAGCTGCCCCTCATCCCCTGAACCCCCCCCCAATTCTAGCGAGTGCTGGCCAGCCTTTGGGGCCCCACAGCAAGGCTTGGCACATGGCCCCAGAAATCCTTGGGCCGGCCCTGCTTGTAAACCACTTGGGGTAGGAGTCTGTGTCTAATGACCATGCAATGCTACATACATTGTTGGTACTACATAAATAATAATCAAGAACAGTAAAGCAGGTAAACCTTTTGCCCAAAGGGTAATAGAAAAGTTGGAAGACCCTGGAAGACTAAGAAAAGCGTGAGGAATAACAGTTGCAGAGAATGTCAAGAGATGGTGGTGATGATGACATGGTAAGCAGCAAAGAATTCTTGAAGAATCCAACTAAGACCACTTTCACACCTTCCCCCCATGCATATTTTGGCTGTGGGAGGGAATGCGCAAGCCAGAATATGTGCGGGGTTTGGTCATTCTGAAAGCACCCCTTCCTCCGCAGCTTTGCTGGCAAACACACACAAAGATACAAAGCAGGAATCCAGCTCTTTATCTCTGTGTGTGTTTGTCGGCAAAGCGACACGGGGGGCTTTCAGACCGCCTGAACCGTGCGCATATTCTGGCTAGCAATGTGCATTCCTTCGCGCAGCCAAAATATGTGCGTGGGGAATGTGTGAAAGTGGTCTAAGTGTCCCCAGGTCTGAGAGTGGTGCTCAGGAACAGTCCTACTCCCCCCCACTCCCATTTCTCCCCCACCCAGAATCCTGCTATGCTGCTACTTCTAAAGGTCCTGCTTGTGTGTGAAAAAAGCATCTGGAACTTACTTGTGGACTAGTAAACCCAGAAGAATGAAAAATCCTGAACTTTAAGGTGTGTTTATAAATGAACAGTGTGGGGGTGTGGTGCTATGGAGGGCAGGGCCATGGGGTCCCTACATTCTATCTTTACCCTCCTTCCCACAAATTCATGGTTGGCTCTGGGCCCTACTGACCTGTCTGAAAGTCTGGGACCTGAGGCAGTGGCTTCACCAATCTCACCTGTAGCTATACCCCTCAGAGCAACCAATTTGGTAAAATTGACAGAAGTAGATAATTAATTCCAAACTGGGTATTCAATTAGGTAAAACCTGAATTTGGTATGCTAATATGGAGTTACAAATTCATTACAGCCCCTCACAATATCCATTTCTGGTTGCAATTGCTTACTGTTATGTGAAAATAATAATAATATGTATTTGCTGCAGCAGTAAATTATGAAAGAAACTGATTGTAATAATTAAACTGATTCATTGCAACTGGTGCATGAAAAACAGAATTGAATAACCGCTATGGTGCATAACATATCACTTTAAAACCCAAACTCTGATAAAGATGGTTGTATATAGAATAATACTTTTGTCTCATGGAGAAACCATTATAATCATTACAAATATTTCTCAGGGACATCACCATGAAAAGGAAAAATGGAACACCCCCCCCCCCCCCCCCAATTGTCAAACTCTTTTGTCGGATGCTTTTAGACGGACTCTTGCTCTAGTTCTGCCCATACCAGCCCGCTTCACCCCCAGGCTGTCCTGTCCATTAAAAGCACCAGTGCCAGATGTGGAAGTACACTAGAGCACCACTGGCAGAGTGGGCTAGCCAAACCCAGGGCATTGGCCCAGACTGAAGCTGCTGTCTGTCCACTGGGTGGGACCACGCGTGATGCTACAGCTCCACTCCCAGCCAGTCACTGCTTCCTCTGATAGTACTAGGGAGTTATGGGCGCCAACCTAGAGCATCAGACAATGGTGGGTGGCATCTAGGGATGTGTTAATGCTGTTCGGATGTTCAGAGTTCGAGCCGAACTCATCCAGTTCGGATGACTGAACTGAACGGCCAAACTGAATGTTCGAACAGGTGAACAGTTCGGAAAAGTTCGGATGAGTTTGGATGAATTCGGGGCCGGGAAAAACTTGTCTGGAAGGGGGAGGCAGATGAGGAGCAGACTTCCTGGCAACAGGGCTAGGAACCAGGGGTGGTTTCAGAGCCAAATGATAACAATACTGAAAAAAAATCAATTTCTCTATCAGTATCGATAGCGCTATTTTTGGATGTTCGGCCGACTTTGGCCAAAGCAAACTCCGCCAAACAGAACAACTGAACCCAAACTCGGGTTTTGAACTGAACGACCCAACGTCCGAATGTCCAAACTGCGTTCTGTTCGCACATCTCTAGTGGCACCCCACAAGCGGACCATGGCCCAGGGCAACTGCAAGGTCCATCTAAAGTAGACCAAGGTGGGGCTGGCAGTGGGTGGACTTGGGGGGTGCCCCCATTGTGCAGCTCCTAGGGCAGCATCCTCCTCATCCATCTGTTTGCACCTATTGTATTCTCACATACCATTAACAAGTGATGATGAGGGCCCACTCTTTACTAGGATAAAAATGTAAGTCTTGGGTTTTTCTCAAGATGGCTGGTATCTGATTAGCCCATATTAACTGTGCTAAAATACTAATAAAACAAGACTTGTTTTAATCCACTTCATGAGATAAACACTACAGAATAGCCAATAGCTGATATCAACTAACCAACTTGGTTTAAAAAAACTCAATTATCTTTTTCTTCTCTAGCTCTTTAACTCAGGTTAGTTAATTCCGTTTTTCCTAACTACTTAAAACATGCTTCTTAGTGAAGACACAGACTTCAGTGCTAGCCAAGCAGCCCAGCTACAAATGGAAGAAAACAGAAAGTGGATAGATAAAGATTATGCAAGATTTCAGCCCATACCTGAGAATGGTTCTGATTGGCCCCAAATGTCTGCATGCACTCACCATCAGAAGTTGGTCCAATAAAAGATACTTTTTCTCCATCAAAAGTTAGGGTATTTTTGTCCCCCAATCTCTTCCATCCTGAGAACAAGGGGTGAAAACAGACAATGCTAACTCCACTTTAACACTACTTTTGCACCATTTTAACATTTCATACATCATCTTGCATAGATAGCTGCATAGGGCACCAATACAGCCCTACAGCATGGCATAAGAAATGATACAATGGTGTTAAAGTGGAGTTACCATCATGTTTGTTTTCATCCAATGTCACTAGAATATGTTATAGTAGAGAATATTGCATTGATACAGCAACAGAAGGAGAGATCAAGCAGACTATTAACCCAAAATATCTTTATCCAACGCTCTGAAATTGGTGCATTAATACCACCTCTCCCTGAGCCGCTAATAAATATGAAAACCTGTAAACTCCAAGTAAGAGCCATGAGAATTTGCCTACATGAATGTAAAAATATTATTGTGATGGTTGCATCCTTTCTTCACACACTTAGCCCGCATTCTCACTGGGCAAAATGTGCAGCATTCGCCTCCAGGGAAAACTCGGACAGGAAAATGCTGTGCATGTTTTGTCTGGTGGGAAAATAAAGGCGTATGGCTTTGCCTGAAATCATGCGGAGGTTACAGAGCATGATTTTCCAGCTTTGTCACCTCTGCATGATCGGAGGCAAAGCCACGCTGCTTCGTGCACAGCATTTGCCTCCTGGAGCTTTTCCGGGAGGCAAATGCTGCACATTTTGCCCAGTGAGAATGCGGTCTAAATGGCTTACCTATGAACAAAGCGACCATTATTTCTCATAAGCATATATGTGATTTTCTATTTATTTCCTTGCATTTTAATGAGTCATTAAAGTCCCATAACACTCCTGGAGATTCCAATTAACTTTGCACTGCCATCTTTCATCGGCCCTATTTTTGCACGTGCCTCTAATAGGCTAATTATATATGAGGCTTGAAAATATAAAAGGAAATGAGAGAGGGTAACATAATTCTTCTGACACCATAAAAGTCCAAGTCCTACACTTCTCAGTTTCACGCAACACTATGAACTCTTCAGACTAAAGTGTTATTACTACTTAATATTTAATAAGTCCTCAAGTATTATTTATTTAATTATTTGTTTGTTTGTTTGTTTGTTTATTCGACACTTATATCCTGCACCCTCCTGCTCATCCGGCAGCTTGGGGTGGCTAACAATCAAAAATATAAAAATATACAATATAAAAAATATATCAAACATAAAATATAAAATTACATAAACACTCAATAAAAGCGTGGAAATAAGAACCCTCCCCTGACCCTCCCTCACCTGTCTCCCTCACTTAAGGCCTGGTGAAACAGCCAGGTTTTACACTGACTTCAGAAAGAAGGGAGGTCTGGGGCTAGGTGGGCCTCCATTAGGAGGGAATTCCACAGCCTAAGTGCAGCCACTGAGAACACTTTCCCCATTGTTGCCACCTGGGACACCCGGGGGAATTCAAGTTGGGCATCCACAGTCAGCCGCAGGGGTCACAGCAAGGCCTGAGTCGTGAGGTGGTCCTGTAGGTAGGCAGGGCCCAGGCTGTAAAGGGCTTTTTAGGTCAAAACCAACACCTTAAATTGGGCCCAGAAGACAATAGGCAGCCAGTGCAGAGAGCAGAGCACTGGTGTAATGTGCTCGTGATGACCTGTCCGAATAAGGAGATGGGCCACCGCATTATGCACCAGCTGCAGTCGCTGAACCGTCACCAAGGGTAGCCTCATGTAGAGTGCAATGCAATAGTCCAGTCTAGAGGTGATGAAAGCATGAATGATGATGCTAGGTCAGAGTTTGAGACATACGTCCAAAGCCGTCACACCAGATGTAACTGGTGAAAGGCGTTCCTCGTCACAGATGCCACCTGGAGATCCAGGTGGAGATGTGAATCGAGGAGCACCCCTAGACTACGAACCCAAAGGACGACAAACCCCATCAATAATGGGGGCTATCACTCGTTCAGCCCCACCCACTAGCATCATCTCCATCTTTTCGGGATTGAGCTTCACTTGGTTCACCCTTATCCAGTCCCCCATGCCGCCAAACATCAGGGTAAGCACCAAGACTGCAAGGCCAACTTTCAATTCCCTCCAGAAAACCCACCTCTTCCATCAGGCCTTCCTTAGCTTGTAACTAAGGCCATTTTACATGGAAGCCACCTACCCGCGAACACCCAGAAACACCCATCTTTCTACCCCCTCTCTTTCCTCTTCTGTCCACTCATGCCTCGTCAACTGCCTCTCTTATATCTCCACCTGGATGTCCCGACATCAACTCAAGCTCAACATGGCCAAGACCGAACTCCTCATTTTTCCTCCCTCCTCTTCCTCTCCCTCTAACCTGCCCATCTGCATCGATGGAGTCACCATCCATTCTGTTCTCCAAGCCCG
>QEPC01000102.1:1870048-1889563 GCA_003113815.1 Sphenodon punctatus
ATAATAATAATAATAATAATAATAATAATAATAATAATTTAATAAAGTTCACGAGTGGGTGAGTGGGTGTGCCTGACTATCAGGGTTACCCCCCCGTGGGTTCCCTTGGTGGCGGCAGGAACCCTGGAGTCAGTCGGAGTGGAAGCCTCGGACCACAGAACCACTCCCGGCTCCTGATGTACCTGCGCCCTGCCCCAGAGCACTCCTGGACCCAGTGGTTGCAAGACAGCTGCCACAACAAGATCCAGAGGAAGGACCTTCCCCCACCACCACGCAGAATGTGGGGGTGGAGCCAGCACGCTTGCAACACTTGCTGTGGCTCCAGGCACAATGAGGGTGTGTGGCTTCCTCCTTATACACCGGCACTGCAGAGTGCACAGTGCCGGTGATCTGCTCAAGACTGGACCCCCCCCCTAGTGTGACACAGAGAAAAAGAGAGAGAGAGAGAGAGAGAGAGAGAGAGAGAGAGAGAGAGAGAGAGTGACACCCCCCCTCCTGGAGCCACCTTAGCGAACCCTTGCCTGCTGTCCTGCCTGCCCCCTTTCCCCTGTGGCTCGTTTGGAGTGTGAACAAACCGTGTGTTCCCTGTGCCCCTGTACCTAAACTTGAAGTGAATGAACAAGCAAGTGGGACTGCTGCTGGTCCGGGGTGAGTCTGCCTCCCCCTCCCAAGGGTCCCTTCCCTTCCCTGTGCCTCCTGTAGTGAAAGAGCCCCTGACCTGTCCCGTGTTCCTGGTCCCGATCCCTGTGTACCCTCCACTATTGCTTCTATTCCTTCCTCCCCCTTGGTGAGTTTGGTAAGTGAGTGGTGGGAAAGGAGGAACACCTGCACAGATTTCTTGGCACCCTATGATGATATAGGCCTAATCTCCTGGAGATTTCAAGGGCCAACACAATATACTGACGAGCACAACTCCCCTTGGGAGAACCTAGTGAGCAGAGCTTGGAGCAGTTTGACCTCCTGGGTGAGCGCCTGGGGTCGGTTGAGTGGGTCCCCCATCCCTGTACAAAACCTTCCATTATATTCCCCTCCCATGACAGAATCACCGGCCGATTGCCTTCCTGAGTCAGGAAGGATACCCATCACTATGGATGTAGCTCAACAATTTGGTGAATTAGTTAGAGCAGTCCAAAGTTTGGCCATGGAGATGCAGGGGGTAAAGGACAAGCAGCCAGAACTGGAAGCGGCCATAAAGGCTCCCCCCGTGGCAGCAGCCCACACCGCAACTGCACCTCCCATAGCAAAGCAGGCACCCATGGAAGCCCCGACCTCTGGGGCTCCTCCGCCCCGGCAACCTAAGGGCTCTAGGATCAAATAGTTTCACTGGGACTGCAGGGCATTTCAGGGGTTCATAGCCCTGTGCGACCTCACATTTACAATGCAACCCACGACTTACTCCACGGACAGTCTTAAGGTCGCCTTTGTAATTGGGAACTTAGGGTGTATTGCCTTGGAGTGGGCTACCTCACTGCTAAAGGGTAAAATCCCCCTGTTAACGAATTATGCAGACTTTCTTAAGGAATGTGCCACTCATTTTGATCATCTCCATCATGCCTGGGATGCGTAGACCCAGATTATGACCATTAAGCAAAGAAAAGGCACCATCCTTGAATACATCACTCACTTTCAATAGCTTTCCCTCGAGTTACAGTGGGCAGAAGATGTCCTAAAGGTCCTGTTTCGATGAGGGCTGAATGAGGAATTAAAGGACCAGCTGACTTTTACAGATGTGCCCAACCCTGGGGGAAACTAGCAACACTCACCCTTCAAATTGACAATAGACTCATGGAGCAGTGGCGGGAACACATGCAGGACAACTGTACCTGCGTCCCCCGAGTCCCACTCTCCTTTACGCCTGGCAGGGAGAACCCCAAGGCCAGAGACCCAGACCCAGACCCAATGCAGATAGGAGTGGCATGGGGTCCCCTCACTCGAGAGGAATGGGATCGATGATGGAAATCCCATGCCTATTATTATTGTGGGGATACATCACATTTTATCCAGACCTGCCCGGCTCTTGCATTTCCGCACCAGGAGGTGGGAAACGCCAATGGCCAGAGTGGGCAGGGGCCACCATGGCCGTGAAGTTACTTCCCTTGGCCTCTGCAGCGCTCCGCACCCACCTGCGGGTTCCTGTGACAATACTGGCTTCCCCACAAAACTCCTTCTTGGTGTGGGCACTAGTAGACTCTGGGGCATCCAGCAATTTTCTGGATACGGGTCTAGCTATTTCTCACCAAATTCCCACTGAAGTCAAGGCCGTGCCCAAACCAGTGCATAGCATAGATGGTTTCCCCCCTGATATCCGGTCCCATCACTACGCAGACCAAGCCCTTGCAGTGCATCATCAGAAACCACCACGAACACATTGTATTCAATGTCGGCTGCACCCCTGTATTTTTGGTCGTATTAGGGTTGCCATGGCTCCAGACACACGACCCTCGGATTTCCTGGACTAAGAACCATCTGTATTCTTCCAGGTCTGATTCAAGGTGTTGGTTCTTACCTATAAAGCCGTACACGGTTTAGGCCCCGCTTACCTGCCGGACTGCTTCACACCCCCACTTCCTGATTCTTGATCAGACCCTGTGGTTGGCCGGGGGTGACCTCCTTGAGGTTCCTCAAGTTTCTTGGGTGGCAACCATGGGGAGGGTGTTCTCAGTGACTGCTTCAAGGCTGTGGAACTCCCTTATGGTGGTGGTCCATTTGGCCCCAGACCTCCCCTCCTTTAGAAGATTTTGGGTATTTTCAGATGTTACGAGATCGCGCTCAACCACGGTGAATTCCCCGTGGGTGAGCATGATCCCGTAACGTCTGGTCAGTGTTACACCAGATGTTCACCTCCGTGAATCACGGGGGGAATCAGATTTACCACTTTTCCGTCCCTCCTCCCCGAAGGAGGAACGGAAATGTGGTGACTCTGATCCACCCCCCCTGTGATTCACGGGGGTAACCACCCGGCATAACACTGACCAGACATGATGTTGATATGCTCAACCACAGGGAATTCCTTGTGGTTGAGTGTGTCAACATCACGTCTGGCCGCTGACCACGGCCTGGAATTGGCGACCGTGCTCACAGCCGATTCAAGGCTGTGGTCAATTTCACGGGGGCGGGCGGGCGCTGCGGCCGTATTGGCCACAGCACCCACCCGTCTCAGGGAGGGTGGGCTTCTGGGGGAGCATGGGGGGCGGGGCTGTGTGGCTGCACCTTTGGCCACGCAGGCCCCCCCCTGCAGATTCCCCGCCATGATCGGCCAACACGTCTGTTGGCCGTGATGTGTTGGCCCCGGCAGGGAATCTGCAGGGTGTTTCCGTGACGGGGTGAATTGAGCCCCGGCACATATGAAAATACCCAATATAAAACCTGCCTGTCCCACCAAGCTTCCAGTGTGGGAGATGGGTAGTGGGTGGAGAAAGCTGGGGATTAGGTTTGGGAACATTTTAGCTCCTTTATTGTAATATATATGTGCTGATTTTATATTGTATTTAATACTGTTTTATATTTTGTTTTAATATATTTATATGCTGCCCTGAGCTGCCTTTGCGCAGGAGGGGGTGGACTATTAAATTTGTGTAATAATAATAATAATAATAATAATACAGCATACTTCACATAATCAGTTAAGCACCATCCATCTTCAGGCTTTCAATCCATTAAATTCAGGAAGTCTCATGGGGTGTTTTCATATGTGACAGTGCCCACTGCTGCCATGGATTTACCTGGGTGGTGCTGGGAGCCATCACTCCTGTCGGGATCTGACCTGGCTGCAGAACTAATGTGATGACGGCCGTGATGTGGAGAGGGCGAGGTCGGAGACGCGAGGAGACATGCATCTACCCTGCCCTGCAGCCCCCAACCCTCAATGACGGCTGTCATGGCCTCCACTGCTCCCCCAACCTGTCTGCACTGGATCCGAGTAAAACGACCTTTCAAACATGAAAGCCTGCTTTACTCTGGGTCAGGGAAACATATGGCGGGCGCCTTTCGACGTGACAGTGGCACCCGTGTTAAACCACATTAAAACGGGTTAAACCATGCCACCATCATGTCTGAAAACACCCATGATGGTCATCCAGACAAATTCACTTTGTTGTAGATAGTTTTCATTCATCTGCCAAAATCACATAGATACAATCTCAGCTTTCTAAGCAGTATCCCTGAGCATCCAGACCAGTTTGTTTGAGAAAGGCTTACAAAAAGGTGTCAGGAAACCCTCCATATCTCACTTCAAATGGTATGTAGATCATCAAATCTTTTAAACTACCTTAATAAAGACATTTTTACATGAGACAATGGAGCTTTATTGCTTCCACTGGGACTACTCCAGAATAGGGTTGTAGTCTATAGCTGTGACCTGCAAATCACTTATTTTGAAGTCCTGTAATCTACACTATCTTGGTCTATGTGACTTAATTCTCTTAAACTCAGTGGAAGTTGAATTTGTTTTATACCACACATTAGAAAAATCTCCACTCTGAAATGATGGACATTTATTTAGAGACTGATACCTTTTATGTTTTTTTTCCAGTGTATGATTTAACATTTCCTTCTCTCCTGCAGATACACCTCATTCAAGTTATTACCATAACTTTCTGAGAAAGAGGAAATTGACAGACCTTCTTCGTCCACAAAAGCCAGACAAGAAATCGTAGAATGTAAAATGATTAGTTCTTTTTTTTTTACTTGACATTCCACTAGAACTATTGACTCTTGAGACATAAATCAGGACTCTTCCAGTTCCATGATCTGCTTAGTTCTGAATTTCTTGTTAGAAAGCGTTTTGCGGGTCTGAATTGTTGCAGAATTAAATAACATATATTGGCCTTTTTTTCTCCCTCAGTTAACATTCTCTTCTGAATAAAAATTGTTGCTAACAGCTACTTCCTGATTCATGGTATCAACCATAAATTTATTGAAACTTACTCAAAATCAAAAATCAAATTCTTTATTCATGGCATCAGCTCACACCATAGCCGAAAATTTAAAATACAAAAACTCCCAACAGTGGGAGACAATTACATATTAACATAATACATAATTTAACACTTTCAGACTTCAAAAAGCCCTTAAATCAAAATAACCTTATTTCTTTACAAGGGAAGGGATACAATCCTGTCTCCTAAACATCTATACACTTAAAAAATCATATTAGTCAAACAATCCCACCTCCCAAATATCCCTGCTCTTTATCAATGCATAAATATGAATGTATCAGCCCCTCTCTACAGAGAGCGGACTAGTCTAATCCCCTAAAATGAGAATAGTCACATTTCAGATCTACTGTAAAGGATCTTTGCTCTTCTACAGAGAGTAAGAGTGGACCAATCTTGTCCTCTGAAATAATAATGAGTCCCCAAATCCACAATAGAGGATTCTTGTTCTTATACTGTAAGACGCCCTGGGCTGCCTGATGGAAAGAGGGGCGGGGTATTAAACTGAAAAATAAATAAATAAATAAATAAATAAATAAATTATACAGAGAACAAGAGCGAACTAATCCTGTCCCCTGAAATAATAAGAACACAGTCCCTGAACTACTATGAGCGGTCCTCGCTCTTCTGTAGAGAGCAATGAAACTTACTCCATGGATGCCCTTTTGCTCTTGTTTTTTTTCTCCACCGTACACCAAATAATTATGTTTGCTCCATCAGAGAGTGTATGAGGCAGCTTTTCACTTTTGCGGTGTCACAGCTTTCAAGGTTATTAGAATTCAGCTATTTCAGCCCATGCTTTAATACATTAACAACAACAAGAACAAATTTTAAATGTAATTGCACCTTGTACCGACAATATGAGGTTTGTTCAAATGTCTAGTTTTTACACCTCTACAGGTAGTGTAATAACTGTAAAAGAGCGGCGGGGAGAAGCTGATCATGTCACAATTCTAACCCGATTACACCACCTTCAGCTGACTAGCGCACAAACTCTTAATAAACTACCATAAAACAGTGGCTGTGCTTGTTCTGATCTTCTGTGATGTACAAAGGCATGGTGTGCAGTGCATTAAAACCTGTTTCTGGCATAAGTCCTTGCAGGATCAGTCTACAGACAATCCTAGACTCTGTACCTTCTTAGTCAGAATGTCTTTATTAGGATGGAAACATAAATTTACAAATGTTACCTGTATCCTCAAACATGGGCGAGCTCCTCACTGAGCTCCTTCCGTATTTATTTATGTATTTATTTTTTTTATTTATTTTTTAAAATTGTTACCCCACCCCTCCTGTAACAGGCTTTCCTTGGGGAAAGCCTTTCCTTTCCCAGTCCCAGGGACTGCAGCCAAGCCCATTTGCCTGCCAATTCTCAGGGCAGATATCAAGCTCTAAGGTGGCTCTTGGTGGCTCCCTCTTCATGCTGTGCAGAATGGGCTTTCTTTTCTCTTTTTTTAAACCCTGACAGGCCAACTGACTCCTCTCAACAACAGCTACCCACAACCACCTTCCCCTCATTCATCCCAGCTGGGAGGTTTAGCTAGCTAGGAGCCAGAGACAGGAGTCCATTAAGCCTTGAAGGACCAGCTTACCCTGCTACATGCTACAAATAAAAGGAAGTACTTTTTCACTAAACGCATAATTACCTTTTGGAGGTGCGTTGCCTGCATGCGCTAACATTACTCAGATGTAACCTGTTCTCATCTGTGTTGGTAGAGGGGAGATTCCTAAAAATCCCCAAAAAACTCAGATGGTGCCGGAAATGTGATGAAGAGACCGTAGAATCAGTGGAACATATATTGCGCCACTGTCCCAAACACAATGCCATGAGAAGGGACCTTTTGGGAAAATTTATAATGGCTCTGCCTAACTAATGTGAGGGATGAGCTGAGACTCCGGTTATTACTGGCTGGGAATGATTTTGGTTGCTCTAGAGCAGTTGCTGCTTTCGGGGCTAGGATCCTAGATTAAATAGCTTGACCATTGTGTGGTAGTGTTTAGGGTCAAGCTCTTCCAAGGTACACCCCATGGAAGGGTAAGGCAATAATAATTATGCATGCAAATGAAGCGTTTCCAGAGGGTTTCAGTTAGGCCTGTTTGTATGTAAATTTAAGGTCCCTTATTCGGGTCCTATTTTAGAGAAATGCTCCAAGGAGCTGTGTATATATTGCAAAGGTTTGATATGTTAGGATATGTTAATTAATGTTGCAGGGGGGTAGTAAGTTATGCGGTGGACTGTATGAATTTTGCCCCCTGTTAAGAGTATGAGGTGGATTGTATGAATTATTGCCTCTCTGTTAAGCAGTTACGAAGTTTTTTGTTGTAAATGTGTTTTGGATATCGGCTAAGGTGAAAGCTAATGCCGCAAATAAATATTATTATTATTATTATTATTACCTTTTGGAATTTGTTCCCAGAAGATGTTGTCAAGGCAAGTAGTATGACTGGGTTTAAAAAAGGACTTGATAAGTTCTTTGAGAGTAGGTCCATTAATGACTATTAGTCAAGTAGCTTACAGGATGAACTTCTTACTGTCGGGAACTGGGAGTAAACAAAGGGGAATGGATTTCCCATTGTGACTGTTGGTTCTTCTCCCATGTCACCAAGATTGGCCACTGTCAGAGGATGAGATACTGGGCTTGATGGGCCATTGGTCTGACTCAGTATGGCACTACTTATGTTCTTATGCCTCTTCCCCCCCACCCCGCGAACCCAATTTTTGGTAAATGCAAATTCCCAGACAATTTAAAAAATGATCCAGTGGGTCAAATTTATACCTGAGGAAAATGATACAATGGATTAATTGAAGTTCCCGGTAGATTTCACCTTGCAAAAGCTTCATCATACAATGGGTATTTTCAGACGTCACGAGATCATGCTCAACCACAATGAACCAAGCTCAATCCCGCGGCGGAGCCAAAGTGCCCTGAACGTCTGTTCGGCGGCCACCAGATGTTCACCACAGTCAATACCCACGTGGGGTCAAAATCAACCATGCTTCCGGAGCTCCCCCCCAGACCATCTCCAAAAGCGTGGTCAAAGAGATTCGCAACAGGAAACAACAAAAAGTAACGTTTGGACGGCAACCACCAGCCAGAATCAAAGGAAATGATTCCAAGCCGGGGACAAAGCACGAAGCATTGCTGCCAGGCAACCAGCAACAACACAGTCACTGGAGGAAGATTTAAAGGGCAATCAGCAACAGGGAAACATGGCGGGATGGAGTGAGGAGGGAGGCGGTGGAGGAGAGCGGTGAGTGAGAGAGCGAGGCAGGAGGAGGTGGAGGTGGAGGTAGAGGAAGCGCAGATGGAGGAGGAGGAGGAGGAGGAGGAGGAGGAGGAGGAGGTCGTGCTGCAGTTGTAGGAGGCGGAGGGACAACCGCAGCAGCCGCAGCAGCAGCCAGGGCAGGCCACCCTGGCAATCTCGGCTGGACCAGGGGAGGAGGAGGCGTCCTGGAAATGGGTAAGGGGAATCAAGGGGAGGGGAACAGGTGGCACAGGGGCACCACCGGGGGTAGAGGGCCCGGCCGGTCTCCCGGCATCCGGAGGGGGGCTGTGGGACAGGGGCACAACGGGACCGGACCGTAACCCCCCCAATGTCCAGCAGACATGGAAATGGGCCTGGGAGGCCGACCCCCCGGAGGAGACAGGCCCAGCACAGGTAGAGGAGGAGGTAGAGGAGGAACAGGAGGAAGAGGAGGTGGATGAGGACGAGGAGGACCCACAGCAGAGAAAGGGGAGAAAGGCCTACCACATGGGGGGCAGTGGGGGTTCCAGGAGACCCGGGACTTCATCAGGATCTGGAGGACCCTGGAGCACCAGCTGGAGTTCGCCCTCAACCAGAGAAATGAGCACGTGTTCCGGGACATAGTGCGGGACATGGGGTTGGCGGGACATCACTGGACCATGGCCCAGTGCCGCTCCAAGGCCAAGGAACTAAAGAGGGGGAACAAGGCCATCCGGGACATCAGTAGGCGGTCCAGACATGGAGCCCCCTACTATGATGCCCTGGACTGCATCCTTCATATGAAGGGGTCCATTGTGGCCCCACGCCTCGTTAAGAGCGCCATGGTCCAGGGCAGGGAATGGGCTGAGGTACTCCCTCCAATCACTGCCTCCCAGGAAGGCATGCACTCCAGGGTCCCAGACCCCCAGGAGGAACACACCAGAAGCCCCCCCCGGAGAAGCACCAGCACCCCCCTCCGGCACCAGCAGCCCCCCCATGGACAGCAGCCCAGAAAGTCCCCCACCCCAGACCGGAGAAGCAGAGTCTGAGGCCAGCACCCTCATCACCCTCAGCCAGTGGTTCCGGGGGAACCTCACCCACACCGAGTGGCCGGCCTCAGAGTGGTCCAAGACCGACATAGAGGATAAGCGAGCAGCTGCAAGGGGAGGCGCGCCCGGGGCCATGGGAAAGAGGGTGATGGAGGGTGAGGGAAGCACAGTCTGGGGGCCACCCCAGGCCCCCCAGGCACGCGGGAGGGTGGGAAGGGCACCCAGAGCCACACCTGGCCCCCCGGACCGCCCACCACCAACCCCCACACACAATCCACCCACAGGGCACAGGACAGCACAGCAGCAGGGGCAGGCAGATGAGGAGGCCGGAGTGGAGGTGCCCAGCCAGCGGGCGGAGGACCCAGGTGAGGTACAATGATAGGGTGTGATTCGAGGCCTCAGGGCAGACCCAGGGGGGACACGCACCCTGGGGACCCATGCCCTGACTGGAGGCAGGTGCCCTGGACCCCACATAACTCATCTCCATTTACCATGCAGAGCAACTCGAGCACCCACAGCCACCCTGGCCCATGCCCCCAGCACAGTGCATGAGGGAATACCAGACACGGGCCCGGTGCCAGAGGGAGGAGCAGGCAGAGGACATAGTCCAGGCATCAATGGAGCAGGGGGAGCAGATGATCATGGTCGTGAACCGCATGGAGATGGCCATCGAGCGCTCCCTGGAATGGGCGGAGGCTCGGGACAGGAGGCTCCAGGCTGAGGTGCACCTTGAGTGGAGGCAGGAGCACTGGGAACAATCCAGGCAGGTGGAAGCCCTCGGGCAGCTGGAACAGGCCATTGCAACGATGG
The DNA here is from genome assembly GCA_003113815.1 of Sphenodon punctatus. Lineage (NCBI taxonomy): Eukaryota > Metazoa > Chordata > Lepidosauria > Sphenodontia > Sphenodontidae > Sphenodon > Sphenodon punctatus. The sequence goes on from QEPC01000102.1 coordinate 1,880,067, forward strand.
TGCAGGAGTACTCGGCGAAGCTCGACTAGTGACATGACATTTGGACCTCCCTGCTCCTGCACGCGGGTACCATGTGTGCCTATGTTATGGCAGTCACCCTGACAGGCACCCTGCCTGCCCCGGGCCCGGTGCCCGGCCCCTCGGCGCCACCTCCCCAACTGCCCCAGCCACCTCCACCCCAGCTGGGGCCGTGCGTTCGACCTCCAATCCCCCCAGGCCTCAGTAGGGTCCAGCCGCCACGGGGGGCCCCTCTGGTCCCAGCTCCTCCCTCGCTCCTACCACCGCCTGCCCCTCCAGGCTACGAGACCGCTAAGGACACAGCTGGGGACAGTGACAGTGGGGGGGAAGTGAGCTCCCAGAGCTCGGCAGCGCCCACTGGATGACTGAGGGGTCGGCCCCGGACACACGGGGGTCAGAGGGGATTGGGGGAAAGGGGAGGCCTGTGTGATGGAGGGGACACCATGCACGGGTGGTGGTGGTGGGAAGTGGGGATGTGTGCAGTGCGGTTTGTCACGGATGTATTAATAAATGTGTTGCACACAGTCCAGTCCCCTGGTGACTGTTACAGGGCTCCGGGGGGTGGAGGTGTTCCGGGCATGGCCCGGGACCCTGGGGGAACCTCCGGGGAGGGGTGGGCATGGCACACCCTCAAGCTTCGGCCTCCCGGCTGATATGCCTGGCCAGGGTGGCCCAAATGCGCTTAGCATAATGGTACTCCCTCGGGTTGTCTGCATTCACGTAAAGGGGCACTGGGCTGGGGGACCGATGTGGCTCGGGGTACTCCAGGGCTGCCCCCTCAGTCTCGCACATGTTGTGCAGCACACAGCAGGCACCTGTCACCAGGGCGGAGGTCTGCACAGTGTAGTCCAGCCAGCCAGTGAGTCTCCTCCGGTGCTGCTCGAGGGCCCCGAATGCCTGCTTCACCACAGTCTGGCTCGAACACAGGCGGGAATTATACAGCACCTCCACAGGGTTGCGGGATACTGGGTACACCTTCATCAGCCACTAGGTGAGGGGATAGGGTGGGTCCCCCAGGATACAGGGGGGCATGAGCACCCCCTCGATCCTGGTCATCCCCATCTCTGCAAAGTCACCCCAGAACATCCGGACATAGAAGGTGGAGATGGTCATGATCCGGGCATCATGACTGCGGCCCAGAGTGGCCTGTGAAGATGTCTATGAATATGCCCCAGTGGTCCACAACCACCTGCAGCTGCAGGGAGTGATACCCGTGTCTGTTGACATACTCTGCAGCCTCCCTGGCGGAGGGGTGAAGGATCTCTATGTGGGTGCCGTCCACGGTGCCCATGCAGTTGGGGAAGCCTCTGGCCATGAAGCCAGCCATCACAGCCCTCTGATCGACCAGCTGGATCACCCTGTCCAGGAGCATGCCCTCCACAGCCACAGACATCACGGAGGATGCAGGCAACATTGCTCAGCCCGACCCCGAAGTGCTGGGAGACAGACCAGCAGAAGTCGGGCATTGCTAGGGACCAGACCCCAATGGCCAACCACTGGACCATGGGAATGGGGGTCCTCATGGGGGTGTTCTGGCACTCCAGCCAGGGCGTGAGGAGCTCCGTGAGCCACAGCAAGGTGAGCTTGTCCATCCTAGTGTGGGCCCTCCACTCCGCCTTGTCCCACTGGTGCAGCACCCTGGCCCAGCACCCCTGTGCCCTCTCTGTGACCCANAGGAGTCGGGCATTGCTAGGGACCAGACCCCAATGGCCAACCACTGGACCATGGGGATGGGGGTCCTCATGGGGGTATGCTGTTGCTCCAGCCAGGGTGTGAGGAGCTCCATCCTAGTGTGGGCCCTCCACTCCGCCTTGTCCCACTGGTGCAGCACCCTGGCCCAGCACCCCTGTGCCCTCTCTGTGACCCACAGCCACCTGTCAATGGGCATAGTGAGAAGGGCAGGCCTGCATGTGGTCTCCCTCTGCCAACGGAGCTGCCCAGCCACCTCTCAGATCGCCGCTGGACTGCTCCGGCCCCGCATCATGACCTGCTGGTCCACCCTGGACAGCCTCTGGGCCCTGAGCCAGTAAAGGGCGTGTCTATGGCTGTGGTGGGCCCTGCATGCCCCTGCACCACCTCAGGCGGTGGTAACCCACAGGCAGGCACCCAGGTGCACCTCTGTGATAAAGATGCGCAGCTGGTTGGTGTGGGCGCGATACCACTCAGCTGTGAGTATGAGGTGCATCCAGTAGGCAGCCGCCCTGTCCCCCTCCATGGTGTTGGCGGCCCCAGGGGTTGGGGGTGCTGTAAGCCTGACCAGTCCTGGCCGAGGTGGCCCTGTGGCCAACCCTTGACTAACTGGGCCTGCCCCAGCAGGGTGGGCAGGCCTGGGCACCTTGGGTGTGCTGTTGGGTGCCCCTGCTGCCCCTGCTGCCCCTGCATGGGGCCTCGCGTGCAGACAGGCACATGCCCGGGTGTTCCTGTTGCATCTGCATGCCTTCAGTCATCCCCCCCTCCCTGTTTGCTACACTGTGTCCTTGGTGACCTGATTAGAGTCTCAGCTGTCCTGCTTGGGCGCTTGTTTTCTGCAGCTCTTTTGCTATACGATGTTGTGGTCTGTGGCTACCATGCTTGTCCTTGCCTCCCCCCTGAACTCCCCGGTCTTACAGGGAGTGTGTGCCCCCTGGCCATGGTGTTATTGTCCCTGTCTTGCTGGACATGGCTGGCTGTGCTTTCATGGTGCTCCCGCTTTTGAACCCCCATGGGGCGCCCCATAGCTGGACCTTCCACGAGACCATGTCCTTGTGTGACCTGTGGAATACCCCGGCCGTGCAGTTGCTCCTGGGCTGTGAGGACAGCCAGTCGGGTGCTTATGCAACCCTGACCTCTGTTCTTCATTACATTGCCTATGAGACGAGCGTCCGTGATTTCCGGCTGCATGCTGAGATACTGAGGTTGGTTCCTTTCCCAGATGGGCACATCCCAGAGAGGAGGTGCTCACATGTGGCCTGGTCCGCAGATGATATGGTGTCTGCCCTGTCTGTGTGCAGCCTGGCTGCCTACACGGTCTGCCTGGTGGAGGGGGGTCCTGCCTTGGCCGTGTCATAATTTGGCTGTGTCCACGGGGCCCATGGGTACCAGTGCTCTCATGAGGTGGTGTATCACCGGCTGTTGGAGCTGGGTCAGCTTCCGTGGCCCCCTGCTGCTGCCTTCTGCGTGTCTGAGCCTACCATGGTGGAGCTTTCAGCGCTGTCAGGCTGTTGGCACATGTCCCGTTTGGATGTGCAGCTGGTTTTGTCAATGCAGGATCCTTTCGAGGCTTACTAGCTGATCGTCCACCACATGTCCTTGTTGGGGTACTGCTGGGGCATGATCCATTGGACCCACCTCGTTCACCGGGCGGGGCACCTGGATCCTGGCCCCTCTGTGGCCCCTAGCAGCTGGCTGTGAGTCCCCCTGTGCCCCCCAGCCCCTGGCCTCATGCCCCCATGCGGGCTGTTGCCCCTGCCCTGGGGCCGTGTTCCTCTGCCTGCACCCTCCCTGATGTCCCTGCCATGCTGCCGTGCTGCCTGCCTCCTGGGGTGCTGCTGCCCATGCCTGTGGCTCCGGGCCCCCTCTGTGCTACCCCCTGCCTGCCTCTGCACCTGCTGAACCCCTCCATGGTTGTCCTCTCCGGTGCCTGGTTCTGGCTCTCTGCTCAGCCTCCCCGCCCTCCAGGGTCAAGCTGACTGTCCTTAGTCTCCTGCGCTCCCTCCGGCGCCCCTCCCGGGGTGCCTGTGTGACCGTGGGGTCACAGGGCCCCATGACTGCCCATCCCACCTTCCTCCCAGGGGGGGATGTTTGTGACTTTGAACCTGCTGCCCCTCGCCGGCATGAGGGGTCCATGTGTGCCCCCTGGACAGTTCCCGAACTGCTCCCTGTTCCATGTGGGATCTCACTGTGCCCTTGCCCCAAGCTCCTGTAGCCCCCCATTCCGGGATTGCCCGTGTTGCTGTGGGGGTGCACGTGCGGACTATTCTGCTGTGGAGGTTGTGTTTGCCGGTGCCTGTGTCCTGTCCTGCACCTGTGCTGTGTCCCCCCCTCTTCCCTGTTCCATGCCCCCCCTTGTGCCTGGTGTGCCTTGTGTGCTGTCTGGGCCTCTGTGTCCCCCCTTCCCTTCCTTTCCCTTCTGGGTGTGGTTCTTTGCCCGGGTGTGTGTTGGTGCTGTGTGTTCCACTGTGACTCCACTGTCTGTGTGCCTGTTGTGTGTGGTACCTGGCTGGCTCTTCTCCCTCTCCCCCCTCCCTTCCCATTTCCCTTGTGTGGGTATTCCCTTTTGTGCCTTCTGGCTTCATTTGCCCTCGGGTGGCCATGTCTGTGTCCCGTCCCTGCCCGGTGCCTTGTGGGTGTTTTGACCATGGCCGGGAATTGGCGTCATGTCTGTTGCACTGCCCTGGCCTATTATCCAGTGACCTGATTCCCTGCCATGGTCTCGGTCCCATCATGTCTGTTTGGGGCTTTTAGTGACCACGGGGGGTGGTTGTTCGGTTCATCCCCACCGGGAATCCACTGTGGTGACCCGGGTGCCTGTAACGTCTGAAATCACCCAACCTCTCCAGGAACGAGCATATTGTCATCTTTAGGTATTGCTATCCATGGTGCTAGATGGGTTCTCTCATTCACCTGATGGTGGGGCTAATCCCATGCCTTGTGAATCCCGTGTCCAACCCACTCATCCATACGTGCAGGCGTACATGTGCACAACCTGTGTGCATGTCCATTGGGAATGCATTGTGCCACGTGGAATCAATGTGAAGGGGGTTGAAATTGTGACCACTGTTCCCACCCCTATTGTTTTAAATAAAAATGACCCACAGGTTTCATTTCAGTAAAATCTGAGATTCCAGGCTAGACAAATCAAACTCCAGATAACTGAAGGGTTGTTAATGCAGGAAGCTGCAGGAACTGTATTGAGAGTGAGGGTGGAACACTACAGAAGGGGAAATTGATGGGATTGGTCACCAAACTGCTATTGTCCCTGCTCTTGCAGGCATGGGAGACTGGGAGCAGGACAGAACAACTACTGGGCCTATACCCAGAGAAAACACGATATAAGGGGCAATAGGGAGCATGCAGAGGTGAAATGGCTGGGCAATAGTACACAAACTATTGTCCATCTTCTCCAGAGTATTTCAAGTAGTAATGCAAAATATGGCATACACATTGGGAGAGATGGTTTCTGTCCCTGCCCTTAAAACATGGTATGCCTGCTATCACCATTTCATTTATATTTAATGACTCATGAAACTTTCATAACTCATGAATATTTTTTCACAATGCACAGCAATCCTCTTAATTTTATGAGTTTTCAATTTTTCCCCATTTATAATTAGCATGCAAATTTAACCTATGCCATCCACAACAATTAAATACACTCGCCATCTATGCCTGTTAAAACACTCAAGTCATCTTTTGTAAATGTTTATCTCATTATGTTCAACAGGGCTACTTACATGAATAAGTATGTCAGATGCCAGACTTTTACTATGTTTTATTTTATAATTTTATTTTGTAAGATGCCTTGAGCTCAGGTGGTAGAGGGCATGCATTGCATTTATCAAGTCCCAAGTTTAATCCCTAGTATTTCTGATTCAGGATTTCTGGCAGCACGCCTGGGTGAGGTCTCTGTCGGGGATCCTGGAGGAGCTCAGGTAGCACGCCTGGGTGAGGCCTCTGTCAGGGATCCTGAAGGAGCTCAGGTAGCACGCCTGGGTGAGGCCTCTTTCAGGGATCCTGGAGGAGCTCAGGTAGCACGTCTGGGCGAGGCCTCTGTCAGGGATCCTGGAGGAGCTCAGGTAGCATGCCTGGGTGAGGCCTCTGCCGGAGACCCTGGAGAGCCAGATTTGAAACCCTAATGCTGTGTCAGGTTGTGACAATAATGGACTAAGATTGACCTCTGGTCTGACTCACTTTGGCAGCTCCTTATATGCTTCTGTGTAATGATGCTGATACTGCATGGTTTCACCAGCAAGAACTGGGCATGCAACTTCTCTGGATCATAAACTCAAAAAACACTCTACTATTTGAGCTAAAAGACTAGGTTTTATTAGCTTAGTCCTGAAACTGGCTCATCAACTTCTGGGTGATTTATTTATTTATTTATTTATTTATGTTATTCAGATTTATATCCTGCCTTTCCTTAAAAAAGGCTCAAGGTGACTTACAAAATAAAACAAACATATAAAAACATATAAAAGATAAAGATTAAAATACAAACATAACCTCCAAACCCCCAACCCACTCACAACACGCACCCAATACCACTTCCCCATTCCCCTATTCATCCTCCCTCACACCTCCAATCCCCCTCCCCCAATTCAATCCCCGCTGCCAAAAGCCCAACAAAACAGAATGGTCCTGAACTGCCTCCGGAAGGCCGCCAGACATTAACGCAGGCAGATCTCCTGGGGGAGGGAGTTCCACAGCAAAGGGGCGACAGCCGAGCGTGCTCTCCTCATAAGTTGAGACCTGGCAAAAAAACCGAAGTCTCCAGGAGAGCACACCCCCAGCCGACTGCTGAAGCCGCAATGGGACACAGGGAGCTATGTGATCCCTCTTGTGGCAAGTTGGCGACCCATCTCCATAAGAAGGAGAGTCGCCACATTCTACACCAGACCATCACTAAGGTGAGCCCCTGATCTTTTCCCTGGAACCCCAGATCATCTGGACCTCCAAGAGTCTGTAGCTGCAGCCAGAAGGTTATTACCTTGCAAGCAAGGTTCTTTGAGAGGGCTCTGAACATTTGCACAACAGTTGTGAGATAGTAGGAGCCATCTTGAAGAACCTTATTTACAAGGTAACAACCTCCTGAAGTTGAACTGTGTGTGCTGCCCCGCCGACCCTGCACAGCCCGGGAGCTGTGGCATACGACAGCAGCACGAGGCAGGCTGGTGTCAGGAGGAGAGAGGCGGCTGCTGGTGCTAGAGTGGGTGGTGTGGTGAGGTGAAAAACAACTCAAGCAAGCAAGGTGACTGGTGGTTGTTGTTTTTGTTGATTTCAGTGTTCCGACTTCCCCCCTGGGGGTGGGGTAGGGGTGTGCAGGAGGGAAAGTGAATTAAAGCAACTACTGTGTTCCTATGTCAGCAGGTTACAAGTTCTTGTAAGTTTGCAATCACTTTGACAAGCTTTAAAATGTTTGCTTCCCTTGTACTGGTGTGATCATTTATTCCCTCTGATGGTACAGGTTGACCCTGATCCTGCAAGATGCATTGTGCAAGAGACACTCCCTTAATTTAATTCTTGATGGGGATATCTTGCAGGGTCAAAGACACTGAAGGGAAAGTTTTATCAATACACAGGAAAAAAATCAACCGAAAGATGCATCTCAATCTAATGTTGCTGCCCCTTGTGATTTTTTTGTCTGTTTGATTTTTTAATCACAAGTCTCTAGCTATTAGTTTTTCTTAAATCTCCAGATGCTGGTCATTATATGAGAATCTCTGCATCAATGTTAACAAAATATAAAATCTTATTCCCTGTGGCTTTAGAAACACCATTCCATTAAAGTCTGCAAAAAAGATGGCAACTACAAAGAATTAACCCTTACTCTTTTTTTGAACTTGCAATTTTAGTGAGGCCTGATTTAAGATTCTGAATACTTTGGTGTGGCAAAACAGCTTATCCTTAGTTACAAGAATTTTAGGGGCAGGGAGCTATGTCCTGTTAACTTAAACATTTTTAGTAGTGTCTCCACTGCTTCTAGGTTCCCAATTCGAACCAAGCTTTGTGAAGCACTGTTACCTCCAGCTGAAGTCAGTGGGAGCTGTGAAAAGCTCAGCACCACCAATCAGTCAGGCCCGATGTGTCTGAAGTTAAGCACTCAATTTTGGTGATTGCTATGGAAAATTAGGATCTGGAAATTGGTGCCTTTCTTTCTTTCTCTCTGAAATGAGGATGTAGTGAATTAATAGGCTGATTGAAGCATTATGAATGATAGAACCAAGATAATATTGTATACATCTGTAACTATTGAAGGGATGCTGAGTTTCCTTTATGCTTTATTTGCTTGCTATATGCTTTATAGTAATTTTAGTTTAGAAATATTGAAAATGCATATTAGGAGGAAAACAGGCTGGCAGGAGGAGAGAGAGATATATGCTGACAGGGATATATTTTTGTCATTTAGTAAGAACAGAACTAGCAAGAATTGTTCGTGCCCAGAACAAGGTTACAGATAAGGAACAAGCAATGCCATAAGGGAAGATGGCCTAAGTCAGACAGTGAGGCGCCTTAGAGAAAGGGGCATGGACAACCCATGGCCAAAGATCAGGCCTCCCATCTGGAGGGAGGGGTAGGCAGGATCTAACTGGTCAGGACATCCCATAATAACAATGACTAAGCAGAAAGTACCCCAAACCTGAAAGCCAATGGGAAAACTTTCCAGGCTTAGCACTGACAACCCCATAAGGCAGTCACTGTATAAAAAGGCCAGCCCTAGACAGGAAAGATGCCTTGCATGGTACCCTCTGACCAGTCACTCAGGTGACTGCCGGTTGATCGATGCTTAGTCCTTTCCAACGCTCTCAAAGGCTGTGAAAAGCCAAGACTCCAGCAGCTAGGTTCCTAAATAGACCTCCAATGGGCCCCCGCCATGCCTCTCCTCTCGAGACCAGGCCTGAGATGTCTGATGCATAAGAACTCATATGTATGTACTTATGTGTGTGTGTGCTTGCTGTCAGAGTAGGTGAAGGCTATTTCTAGATGAAGGTGTATTGGTGCTATATTCCCAGTTCTTTCTATATTGATATAGGACATCATTGGGCTATTGGGGACAACCCCATTGGGCAAATCCAAGTATTCAGATATCTGGGGTTGATTTTTCTGCCAGTAGTGGGTGGAAGGCCCATTTTGAGGTGGTCCAAGAACTTGTGGGAAAAACCACAGCAGCGATTATTAAGTTCTTTTTTGGCCAGGGGGGGAAGATGGCTCTAGCAGCCTTACATCTTTTCAGAGTAAAGGTTGTGAGCCAACATTTGAAGAAGCGAAACATTGGTTTTTACATTGAAAATCATCTATGGACTGAGGAGGAGCCTTTCACTTGGATTCACCTACCTGCCTCGTTGCTGCAGGCGGGTTCTCCAGCTCTGCTGCCGGTGAGGAGAAGGGTCCCTGCACTCTGCTGCTGCCACTGCCGCTGTCACCTGCAAGGAAACAACTGACTGTGAACACCTGGGGGGAGTAGGGGAAGGAATGCAGAGGCCATCCAAGAGGGCTGACCTGTCCCCTCCCCCCACCCGGAAGTAGCCGCGGCACTTTGGGGCACTTCGGGGCCGCAGGGGGTGGCAGGGGGTTATCATTGTTTTGTTTTGTGGGCTTTTTTGTACAGGGCTAGGGTGGTAGGGTGGGCGGTGTCGGAGGGGGGGTAAAAGGTGGGTGGACCCAGTGACTCCCATTGGTGGCAGCAGGGGGAGCACTGGGAGGGTTGGTGGGGGGGTGGCTCGGTGTCCTTGTGAGAGAGGGACGCCGAGGGGTGACGAGGGGGGTATGGCCTGTACCGGCCC
>QEPC01000102.1:1892446-1915269 GCA_003113815.1 Sphenodon punctatus
CCCTCATACCTCAGGAACCCCCTCACCCTCCGTGCCCCAGAGCAGCTCCTGTGGTCTTCCGGGGGTGCCTTCTTGGAGGTCCCCCGTGTTAAGCGGGGGGCCACAATGGAGAGGGCATTCTCAGTGGTTGGGCCGTGGCTTTGGAACTCCCTTCCAGAAGAAGCTTGCCTGGCCCCTAGCCTGTTGACATTCCGTTGAAGTTGTAAGACCTGGCTGTTCGCCCTGGCCTTTGGGAGGGAGGGTGGGTAGGGTGGTGTCTCAGCTCCCCCACCTACTTTGGTTTTATATTTATAACTTAGCCCTGTTTAAATATTTTATTATATTTATGAGAGTTTTAATGGTTTTATTGTATTTTAATGTTTTTTGAAACCGCCGCGGGCTACATGGCAGGAGGTGCGGGGTATAAATTTATTAAATAAAAATAAAAATAAATAAATAATAAATTACTATATGCATTCCCAGTGGGGGGGCTTGCTTTTCTTTATAATTTGGAAAGGCTCCAGAATAAATTTTTGCGGACAATCCTGGGGACCCCTCAGGGGACACCCCAGGTGATTTTAAGAGTGGAAGCTCTTTGTTTACCCCTTAGAGTGTATGATTTGCAGGTACTGCTTAAATACAGGGCTAAGGTGGCCCTCTTTCCTCCCACACCTAATGGCATGTTGTTATCCTTGGCCATTTCATCTGGCCTTGGGGATAACTGGAAAGCAGCAGTCGAGCAAGAAGTTGTTAAACTAGGTTTCTCACCCGAGTGTTTGGGGCATCTTGGGTTGGAGGCTGCCAGGAGTTTAATTAAAAGACGGGTGCAGTACCAGACCTTCCAAATGGAGGGCTTACTCATGGCTGCTCAGAGGGTGGCCCCTGAATACAAGCCGTATAATTTATTGTCATCGGGCCCTTATTACCTCTTTGAGTGGCAGGACGCCAACAAACGCTCAGCATTTTTTTAAATGAAGGCAAATGTTTTTCCATCAGCAGTCCTGGAGGGCCGATATACTGGTATTCCACGCGACCAGAGGTTGTGCCCCCTGTGCCATCTGGAGGAGAAGGATACGTTTGACCACATTCTTTTTCATTGTCCTTTATTCGCTGGCCCTAGGTATAGGTATTTGCAGGGTTTCTTTTTGAGTGGCAGTGTACCGGGCTGTGACCTGCAGAGATTTTTGAGCCCCATTGATTCTGAGATATCTAGGGCAGTGGCTAATTACAGCTGGGCAGTAGTTCGGATTAGACAGCACTTGCTGGGCCCCCCCGATTTATTATAAAGGCCCTGGAGGCCAGATGGCTGGTAGCCTGTCACACAATTTACTCAATGTTAAGTTAAGGGAGGTTCCCCCAGTGATACTGTATATGTGTACTTGTTTTGGGACCCTACCTTTGTATTTTTTATGGCTTTGGCTAAACAATAAAGTTATTATTTATTGATATAGTAATAAACATCTGTCTATTTAAGGACTTGTGATCTGTTTCATAGTGCCTCTGCCCAGATGCCGGAATTGGGAACTGCCTACTAGGAGTTTAAGTCCTACTCCTAGTCAGGAAACACAGAGAACTGTTCCAATTCCTAATAGGGATAGCTTCTCATCGACATGCTGTGAACTGCAGAATCTTACAGAGTGTTAGCAGTTCCTTGATTGAAAGGCACATAGTGCTGTAGTGGTTATTTCTGGAAACAGGATTGGGTCCATAATGAAATTAAGTAGCAAAGCTCCCAGTAGGTGCAGAGCTCATCTCTTTGAGCGAAAACAGACATGCATGTAACTCTGCTTTAACACCACTTTAACCTTTCTTAAGCATGTTGCAGGCCTTTATTGGTACCCTATGCAGCCCCACAACATGGCTAAGAAAGGTTAAATCAGAGTTAAAATGCATGTCTGTTTTCACCCTGTGTGCAAAAAAATCAGATGAGTGAAGCTAGCAAACACTTGCTATTCCTTGAGTTATGGTACTAGTTATGAGAGAGAAAGGGAGCGAGACTATGTGTGAGAGAATCTGTGTGTGTGTGTATGTGTGTGTGTGAGAGAGAGAGGGTGGGTATGTGTGTGTGTCTATGTATGTGTGAGAAAGATCAGAGAGTTTGTGTGTGTGTAAGAGTGTGTTTGTGTGTCAGAGTGAGTGTGTCTATGTATGTGAGTCTTTGAGAAGGATTGTGGCTGTGTGTGAGAGAGATCAGAGTGTATGTAAGACAGTGTGTGTGTCTGAGTCAGTGTGTGTGTCTGTCTATGTGAGAGTGTGTGTGAGTGTGTGTGTCTGTCTATGTTTGTGTGAGAGAGAGTTGATCCCTCTCGCACCCCATGTCCACCCCCTCCCTCACATGGCTGTCCTGTTATCCCACTCTCTCCCTGTTCCTGCACACCTCCCCATAAGACTGTTGGCTCCCTTCAACTGATTATTGGGTGGGGGAAGAATGCATTGATTATGGGGGCACAAATGAACTGGTTATGACTGCTTGGCAGCTTGAATTGATTATGGGGGCACAAATGAACTGGTTATATATCTAGAAGAATGTCTCTTTGCATGGCATAATGTGCTTAATGGGCTGCATTTTGTGGTGTCGTGTGCTTGATTGTGGCTTGGCCATTAGGAATTTAGTGCTCTGCATGAGCGCTTTATTACTTGCTTTCTGCTTGTGGAATGCTTGTAGTTGGAATTACCCAGTTGTAAACTACTATTGAGAGTGCAGTGAGCACAGACAACCTCTATTTTGAGGAAGGGCAAAAGCACCTTTAAAGTTAATTCACCTGTATGCGAGCTGGGCACTGCCTCCAGTCCCGCCGGCAGGAGACAAATAATTTTCATTGCCCCAGTACCCCCTGGAAGAAAACAAACACACGTGTTGGGATTTAAAAGCCACACTTTTGTTGACCAATGTTAAAGTTGAAGAGTGGGCATCTTCCCTCCTGGGTCCAGCCTAGACTATACTTTTAAAAACTAATTTATAACATCTAACTGTAACATCTAAACTTGGGTGGCCTGATGTCCCTCGGTACTGTGTAACATCTAACTGCTGCTGGGTCACTCTCACTCCAGCCGCCTGGCTGGTTGGGGAGGTATGAGAGCCCTCGTGACCGAAGTAGGAAGGAGGCAGTGGCCGCCATGGGGACTGCCCCTGTCCTCCAGTGTATAGCTTGCCCCTCCCTCCTGGGCCTGGGTTGGAAGCTGGCTGCCCCTGCTCTAGTTTCTCCCATGGCCCCAGTTCATAAGGAGATGACTTAACAAACAGCTAACTATTCAAACCTATTAATTATTAATACCCTGGACCCCTGCAAGTGCGACAAAGAAATAACGCTGAGCACATCCAGCCTCTCCATGTTTGCCAATTGTAATCACCATGCACTGTGAGGAAGGCAAAAAACCAACAGGTCCCTATGCCAATTAGAGCCTGGCAGCAAAAATTCCTTCCCGACCCCCATGAAGGATGGCCAGCATATAACAACCACTGTGCATGAGGGAGGGTGGGTGGCTGCTTCCTCCTGGTTTCTCCTCTTCGGTGTGACTGGCCTGACCCAGCCATGCCCCAAAATGGTGTCCACCAAGTCCTGTCTCACGAGACTTGGCTTCGTACCCTTCAAGCCGCGGCGCTGCCCATGGACCCCCACCTACATTCCTCCTCCACAGGGTGGGGAAAACCCCACTCCCTCATATTCTGACCCCCTCTAAAGATAATGGGGGGTGTTCTTGGGGAATGGCGATTTCATAACAGACACCTCATAACAGACATTTCATAACAGGTGAAAGAGAGAAGGCAGAATTGTTCAACTCTTCTTTTGCCTCAGTCTTCTCCCACATGGGAAACTATGTCCAACCTGGCAAGAATAGCACTAATGATGAAAGGAAGGAATTGCAGCTGAGGATAGGTAAAGAGTGTTGCAGAGTAATAACTGATTCGCAATCAGTAAGGACAAATGCAGCTGAAGGTTTAAAAACAGAACTTTACTTAAGCTTTCTCAGGCACAGATCCTTAGTGACATCTAGCTAGTAAAAAGACAAAATGGAGACTGAGACAAAGAGAGAGAAGGGGAAAAAGAGTTGTTACACAAAGGAATTCAACTGTAAAACCCCATCTCCTTTCCATGTACACATAAACTTAGCAGTGCCATCTGGTGGCTCTATAGCCAATTACTGTTCTTAATACAGTAACTTTAACTTATGGATGTTGCATACACCAACAAAGAGATGGTAAGAGAACACCTAGCTACTTTAAACAAGTTCAAGTCCATGGGGCCAGATGAATTACATCGTATGGTACTAAAGGAATTTTCAGATGTAAACTTAGAACCTCTGGCTATAATCTTTGAGAACTCTTGGAGAATGGGTGAGGTGTCAAAAGACTGAAGATGAGCGAATGTTGTCCCTATCTTCAAAAAGAGAAAAAGGGAAATTCAGGAAACTACAGACCATTCAGCCTTACATCAATACCTGGAAAAATTCTAGAGCAGATTATAAAGCAGTCAGTCTGTAAGCATTTGGAAAACAATGCTGTGGTTAATAGGAGACAGTATGGGTTTCTCAATAATAAGCCATGCCAAACTAATCTTATTTCCTTTTTTGATGGAGTTACTAGTATAGTAGATCATTGGAATGCCATGGATGTAGTATATCTTGATTTTATCAAGGCATTTGACAAAGTCCCACATGATATCCTTCTTGACAAGCTGATTAAATATGGGCTAGATATCCATTAGGTGGATTTACAGCGGGTTGAAGAACCATACCCAAAGAGTGCTCATAAATGGCTCCCCATCTATCTGGAGGGAGGTATCGAGTGGGGTGCCTCAGGGCTCAGTCCTTGGCCCTGTATTGTTCAACATCTTTATTAATGACTTGGATGAAGAGGGAATGCTTATCAAATTTGCAGATTACACAAAACTGGGAGGGATAGCTAACACCTTAGAAGATAGAAACAAGATTCAAAATGATCTTGACAGGATGGAAAGCTGGGCCCAAACTAATAAAATTAAATTCAGCAGAGATAAATGTAAAGTTCTGCATTTAGGTAAGAAAAATTAAATTCACAAGTATAAGATGGGTGATACCTGACTTTGCAGCAGTACATGTGAAAAGGATCTTGGGGTTGTAGTTGATCACAAGTTGAACATGAGTCAGCAGTGTGATGCAGCTTCTAAAAAGGCTAATGCAATTTTAGACTGCATTAACAGAAACCTAGTGTCCAGGTCTCGATAAGTAATAGTTTCATGCTATTCTGCACTAGTCAGACTTCATCTGGAATACTATGTCCAGTTCTGGCCATCGCATTTTAAGAAAGATATTGACAAACTGGAACGGGTTAAGAGGAGAGTGAAGAGGATTGTAAGAAGTCTGGGAACCAAGTCCTATGAGAAAAGGTTGAACAAGTTGGGTATGTTTAGTCTGGAGAAGTTAAGACTAAGGGGAGACATGATAGCTGCCTTCAAATATCTGAAGTGTTGTCACATAGAAGATGGTGCAGACTTGTTCGCTGTTGCTTCTGAGGGCAGGACTAGAACCAATGGACTGAAATTACAAGAAAGCAGATTTTGGCTAAACATTAGGAAGAACTTCCTAACGATAACAGCTGTTTGACACTGGAAGAGACTGCCTAGGGCAGTGGTGGCAGGATCTCCTTCACTGGTGGTTTTCAAACAGAAGCTGAATGGCCATCTGTCAGGGATGCAGTAGCTGTGGGTTTCCTGCATTGAGTAGGAGGTTGGACTAGATGAACTCTTAGGTTTCTTCCAATTCTAAGATTGTATGATTCTATCCATTCAGATATAAAGACCATTTGCAGATGACAATGTACCCCACTTAGCGTCCCAACTCACAGTTTGGATGTTCTGTCCAACCTCTGAATGAGCTTCACAGTGATCACACAGTAATACTGTTCTAACACAGTAATATTGTTCTATCATCGGGTCTCCATTAGGGCTGTAGTGGTATACCGCTGTGACAGCTGCTACTGACAGAAACCACTATTCCGCGCATCATAGCATGGTTCGGCAGAGACAGCTTTCTGACGGCTGTGGCTGAAGTTTGCTGCAAATGGTGCCACGGCATTGCGACTGGTCAGTGGAAGCAGAACTTCCGGCACCAACTCCCCTTTCCATTGATCGTGGAATCTTTGTGGTTATCTGATCATTATATCATGTTTACACCACCCAGAATACAAGGTACCATGAGACCCGGTGGCATGATCAACTCTTGGACCCTGTTGATGACACCCGCATGCTCAATTTCATTGGCTAGGGCTTTCCCAGAGAGACATGTCCCGCCTTCACCATTAAGTATAAATAGGTGTGTTTGTGGCTTCCTTCTCCCTCTTGATCCCCAATTGCAGTGAGAGTGAGTGACTGTTGGAGCCGTGCCGCCAGTATCTGTGTTTGTTAACAAACTCTCATCTTCCGCGCTCCGCGACAAAACACCGCTTCGCGACTCAAGGAGAGAGAGTCCTATCCCTTCCTAATTCATAGCATACTATCGATTTTGGATAACATAAAGAAGTGCTTGAACTTTTCTGCTAATTCTGCTAAACTGTGCTTTATTTAACTGCTAATTTAGTGCTAAAGCAGCTAAAGTAATTCTGCTACAGCTACAGTTTACACAACCCTAGTTACTGCAGTTAGCTGTTTAGTTCTAACTGTTAACATAACAAAGAGGTAGGCGTGGGCGTGGCGGCGGGTGTGTGAGTGAAAAAAGAAAGTGTCCCCCAGGACTGGAGCAGACTGCCAGCAAGACCGGGCACCATGGCCCCCTCTCCCTGTCTGTTGCCGGTTGCCTCTCAGCCCATCAGCGCATCTGCTCGCAACTTCGCAAGCAATCAAACAGCGGAGACTCAGAGAGCACACAGCAGATCATGCAGCAGGAGGCAGAACTCAGTGGAGGAGTGCTGCTGCTGGGCTGTGTACTGTTTTTGAGTAAAATATTAAAAGTTAACTACTGCAGAGAAGTCTGATAAATTAAACTATAAATGAAACTCATAGCAGAGTGAAAATAGTACACACACAGCCTCGCCTCGGGTCTGTGTTGGCTAATGAAAGCATATTTGTTTTGATTGCAAAGTATGTTACATGAGCAACACAACAGCAATGATTTTAAGATGAATAGAAAATTAATAGACAATGACTGTGTAATATAAAAGTCTGAAAAAAATTATAAACGTAAAACACAACACAGCAGATTAGAACCGCCTGAACGAAAACTACAGAATGCAAGCAGGGAACCCAAACCACTACTCTACCATGTCCATTTGGCTAAGCATGACTTCAGGCTTCATATGCATGCATGAATGGGATCCAAAGAGTGTTTTAGTTTTTAAAAGTTATTGAAAAGTTTTTGAATAAGTTTTAAAACTTAAAAGTTTTAAAAACTTATCCCAAAAAAACCATAATAACCAAAGTGATGATGTAATAATTAGTTCATGGTTAGGAAAGGGGTTGAAAATACTACTCATAACTGTAGTAAGGCTTTTGCTATGCATGCACTGTATGAAAATGTTCTAGTTTTCAAGCAAGTGGTGTAGTAGGAATACAAAACCTATAAATACAGAACATAGTGGAAGGGAGGGAGTTACCGCTTGCCAACATCTGTGTGAATGGTCCCTTTAAATTTGCCGCTTTCCGCTTTTGTGTTGGTGTGAGATTTGCCAACAGTGACAATGGCTTTCCTGGAGTCAAAGTTGGCTTTTTCAATGGCTTCTGCAGGTAAGAAAAGGGCAACATGCACTGCTGTCAGCACGGCAAGAAACCACGCCCCCTGTCATTCATGTAGCAGCGATGGAGTGCCTACTAATGATTGTTAAGTTGGCTCTAATTGAGTTTAAAGTTCAAGTCTGTTCACGCTGACTGCAACAGAATTTCTTATTGTTTACTGGATAATTGGAATTTAATTCTTCAACAGGGGAAGCGCTTTTTGGAGGTTTATTTATTTATTTAATTTTTACCCCGCCCCTCCTGCAAACAGCTCGGGGTGGTTTTGAAACATGAAAAATATATTAAAATACATATAAAACCATTTTAAACGCAATAAAAATACAACAACAATTTTTAAAATAGGAACCGGGAACTCTTTAACCAAATAAATAGGGTCAGGGAGATAAAACCCATTTAACCCAACCTCCCCCCCTTCCCCAAAGGCCTGGGTGAACAGCCAGGTTTTCCATCTTCACTGGAATATTAAAAGGCTTGGGACCAGGTGAGCCTCCTCTGGGAGGGAGTTCCAAAGGCGCGGCGCGGCCACTGAGAATGCCCTCTCCATTGTGGCCCCCCGCTTTACACGGGAACCTCCAGGAAGACGCCTCTGGCGGACCGAAGGGGTCGCTCTGGGATGTGGAGGGTGATGGGGTCCCTGAGGTATGAAGTGCCAAGATGTGGCCCAGCTACCAAGAATGCCCTCTCCATTGTGGGCCCCCGCTTTACACGGGAACCTCCAGGAAGACGCCTCTGGCGGACCGAAGGGGTCGCTCTGGGATGTGGAGGGTGATGCGGTCCCTGAGGTATGAAGTGCCAAGACCTTGTAGGGCTTTATAGGCAAAACCAACACTGTGAATCTGGTTCGGTATGCTATAGGCAGCCAGTGCAGCACGCGGAGCATGGGAGTGATGTGTTCCGGTCGACTCGTCCCCATCAGGAGATGAGCTGCCATGTTCTGCACCAGCTGCAGTCTCCANCTCCATGCGGAGATCTGCGTCCAGCACCATCCCCAGACCCCGGACCTGCTGAGCTATAGACGGGTGCACGTCCCCAAACAGGGGGGCCGCTACCTCCCTCACCAACAACACATCTGTCTCATCGGGGTTGAGCTTCAGTCTGCTCTGCCACATAAATTCAGCCATGGTCTCCAGACACTGGGATAGCACCGAGACAGCAGGGTCTGGGTCTGTTAAAGAAGAAAGGTACAGCTGAGTATCATCAGCATATTGGTGACATCGCACCCCGAACCCTCTCACAACCTCCCCCAGGTGCTGCATATATACACTAAATAATAATGGAGACAGAATAGAACCCTGCGGAACGCCACATGATAGGGCACGGGAGCAAGATGTCTCCACCCCTAGCACCACCCGCCGGCTTCTCGCCAAGAAGAATGAACGGAACCATTCAAGAACAGTCCCATCCAGACCCCCAGGTCATGCAGCCATCTCAAGAGCAGCCCATGGTCCACGGTGTCAAAAGCGGCCGAGAGAACTAGCAGGATGAGAAATGTTGAAGGTCCTGCATCCATCTCCCAGCGGAAATCGTCGACCAAGGCCACCAACATCGTCTCGGTGCCATAGCCGGGGCAGAACCCAGATTGAAATGGGTCCAGGAAACCGATGCCATCTAGATGCGCCTGGAGCTGGATTGCCACCACCCGCTCAATAACCTTCCCTAAGAAGGGAAGGTTAGAGACAGGTCAGTAACTGGCGAGCGCATCCACGTCTAAAGATGATTTTTTCAGAAGGGGGTGCACCACAGCCTCCTTGAGACTGGGTGACAACCTCCCCTGCTTCAAAGACACATTCACTACCCTCACCAGCGCCGTCCCCAATGTCTCCCTAGAAGCTTTTACTAACCAGGACGAGCATGGATCAAGTTCACAACAAGTGGCTCTCAAAGACCCCAGGACATCCACTGCATCGGCCAGCATCACTTCCTGAAACTCCCCCCACAAAGATGGACGGGACGGGGCCTCTGTCACCTCATGCTCTCCACCCACTGCCCCTAATCCGGTGTCAAAGTCACTCTGAATCCGAGCGATCTTGTCTGCGAAGTAGATGACAAACTCCTCACAGCGGGCCTGGGACAAATCCCCATCCAAGCGGAGCGGGGCCGGACTAACCAGCCCCCGCACCACTTGGAAAAACTCCGCCGGGCGTGACTTCGCAGATGCTATGAGGACAGCAAGTAACTCCTTCCTTGCTGTCCTCACAACCTCCACATAGGACCGCAAATGGGCCCTATGGAGAAGTCGGTCGGAGTCAGAGCGAGTTTGCCGCCAACATTGCTCTAGCCTCCTGTCTACTCGCTTCATACATCGCAGCCCCTCGGTAAACCAAGGGGTCCTGCAGTGACGAGACCGAGGCAGAGGGTGTCTACTGTCTTGGAGCCACCCTGTCGATGGCTTCCTCCAGCAAGGTGTTCCAATGCTGGACCAGCTCATCGACCGAGTGACAGTCCAGGTTCAAGGTTAATTCCCTCAGGACTTCTTGGACCCGCTGAGGTTCCATCAGTCTCCGAGAGTGGACCATCTTAACTGGACCTTTCCCCTTCTGGAGGGGGTGCGCAGAGAGACTGGTCTGAAGGAAATAATAGTCCGTCCATGACAAGAGCACTGCTGTAACCTCCCCCAAAACCAGACCCCCTGCCTCAAGGCTAGAACTGAAGATCAGGTCAAGGGTATGCCCTCAGGCAGATAACCTCCTAGGACAAATCCATGGTTGCCATGGTGGCCATAAATTCTTGCTCCGCCCCCGCAAGGCTGGCATCGGCATGGACGTTGAAGTCCCCCAGAACCAAGGTCCTAGAGGAACCCAACACCACCTCCGAGGCCAAGTCTGCTAGAGCGGTCAGGGATGCCACTGGACAGGAAGGGGCCCGGTATACCAGAAGCACCCCTAGCTTGCCCCCAGCCAACCTACTAAGAGGCCAGTCCTCCCTAAAAGGGAATGGATTCCCAGCTATGGGAATTCCCATAGCTGGGAATGGATGGGATTGGGAACTATGCATTTGAATAAATAAATGGGGATACCCATCAAATATGCATTATTCTACCTAGTTGTGGATTAGCCAATGGGCACTACTAATTTAGTATCCCACGAGTACCCATTTTTGCTTTAAAATGGGGGAGTGTGTGTGTATGCCTACTTCCTTTATAAGGCTAGAGGCTCTCTAGTTCCACTATTAGAGGCTAGTACCGTCCTCTAGTAGTTGAAAGTTGAAACACTCTTGGCTAGGGGGGAGGGGACACGGAGTGGGGGACTTATTGTTTCCTAACGCTTTGAGGGTGGGAGGTTCACGTTCACTCCCTAACCCTACTTACTGCAGTTAGCTGTTTAGTGTTAACTGTTAACATAACAAAGAGGTAGGCGTGGCGGCGGGTGTGTGATGCAGATGAATGTCATTCACTCAGCTCATCTTGTGACTGTGACTCTGAGGGCTTAGGAGGGGTGCATGCTTTCACATGGACAACGTGAAATAAAGCCCACCTCTCTGTGTTAAATGCCTGTGACTGTCAGCTGTCAGTCACAGGGAAGGACTGTGCTTATTGGTGTGCGTCCATTGCTAATTAAATGACCCGTGTGGGCGAGGTGGGGCTGGTCCGTCCGGGTACAGCTTTAAGTCGTCTCTGTGTATATGGTGGGAGCATGGAAGGGGACGGTCTCGGGCGGCGCAGCGCACCTCAGTAAAAGCAGTAGAGAAGCAGAGTGATCATTCTTGTTTTAAGTTAACAACTAAACAAGAAATAGTAATTGTAGACTGACTCAACATACAAAGCACTGAATGGACTTTATCATTCATGTCTTTATCATTCAGGTCTCTGAGTGTGACCACATACACAGGTTTAATGCTATAAAAAAAACAGTCATGGAACACTAAAGAAGGCAAACTTTCAATGTTGCAGATGAATGTCATTCACTTAGCTCATCTCTCAGCTGTGCTGTAACTCTGAGTGCCTAGAGGGGGAAGGAGGGGACACTGCTCATTGTGTCCCAATAACACAACACAGCAATAATTTTATGATTAACATACAATAACAGTAATATAAAAGAAAAAAAAAATTAAAAGCGACACGGAACAGTGGGGATTTGAACCCACGAAAGGACAGCTTCAAATTATATAGCAAGCTTAATTATATAGCAACCTTAACAATTATGCCACCGTGCCACATCAATGTTGCAGGAGTTGTGAACTACAGAGTTCTGACTTCTAGACTGAGGACATGCGTGGAATAAGGATTGTGTAACAAACTCTTCTGCATGGGCTACATTCCTTAAACTTTCTGTACCAGTCTGATGATGTAAAAATTACTCAGTCAGCCAATACAAAGGTCAACTTAAACTCCCACAAGGAGTTTTGCTCAAAAAACTTTAGTTTGGAGGTCAATTTACGTTTACATAAAAGATCAATTTACCATTAAATAAAAAGACCATTCCTTGAACTTCCATCCAGAACATGTGCATGTATGTATTTGAGAAGAATGGGCAATGTTTGCGGCACAGTGGGACAACACAACACCAGCAGTCAGCAGTGCTGCACACATCACACACAAGTGCAGCAGCGCAACAGCACTGCATACTTCCTTTGCAGAACTGCAATAAAGGGTGAGTTCAGAAGTGACGCGTTCCAATTCACCACAGTGAATCCCACCCCGGTGTGAACAGATTCACCGCAGACTGTGGTGACATGTGCGGCCCCAACAGAAGTGACAGGATCGTGACCACCACTCAGGGGTAATCAGAGAGAACATGGGCTGGGGGAACACAACATGGGGTATTTTCAGACATTACGAGATCACGCTCAACCACAGTCAATACCCTGTGGTGGGGAATAGTCCCGTAAATCTGTTGGGGAACCGGAAGTTCCCCCCCAAATGTTTGCCACAGTCAATTGTGGTGGGGAATCACATTCACCATGAGATCGGCAGAACCGGCGGGGCCAGCGCTGATTGCGTGGTGAATGCGATTCTCCACTGCGATGAAGGGGCCCGTCTCATCTGGATGGAAACCAGGGCCTGGAATCCCCAGCGGGATTCCAGGCCGTGGTCAATTCGGGTGAGCGCTGCATCCGCATTGGCCGTGGCATCCGCCTGTGGGTGGCAGGGGAGCATGGGGGGCCAGGGCTGAGCGACCGCACGTTGCGTTGCATGGCCCCACCCCTCCCCAATTCCCCGTCGGGATCAGCCAGCATGGCTGTTGGATGTGCCGGAGTGATCCCGGTGGGGAATCATTTGGGTGATTCCGGGACGGGGTGAATGCCGCCCCGTCTCGTCTGAAATCACGCAGACATGCAGTGGAGATGTGGACCGCGGTTCGAGCCCCAGGATGCACCGTGGCAGGGGTCAATTCCTTCCACTGTGGCCATTGAGAAGTTACTTTTCATTCAACCCTGCCGTGGTGACCATTCACCACACTTCTGTACCTCCTCCCACCCCGACCTCATGAAGCATGGTTAGCTTCACCCCGGGCCATGTTTGAGTGTGGTGAACATCTGAATGTGAGAAAGCAGACATGCCCAGCGCTTTCACCCCCCCACCCCCACGTTTGACTGAGGCTGACTGTTGTGGACATTCACAATGTCACTTGTGAAATCACCCAGGCGCTCATGACTGTCTCTCATATATTAAATTGGCAGAAGGTGGAAAAAGGCTGCTGATTGTACGCAACAATGGTGACGATTGGAAAAAGCAATAAAGCACATAAATGCCGTATCTGCGGTTTCTTGTAGCGTCAAATGCTGAATCGCGGAGGTTCCGAGCAGAATTCCACGGGGTGCAATGTCAGATGCCGAGTTTTAGGAATGGAATTGCGGCATAGTAAAGACTCCTGCTGAATCACCTCTAGTCTCCATCATAGTAGCTATGTGTTCAGCCACCTGCAAGGCAGTCATTTCTCACTCAATATTTTTCATAACAAATGATAATGAAATGATTGATAAATGAATTTGAAAATGTCTTACAGGTCTTTATCATGTTGCAATCGTTTCTCTTCTAAATTATTTAGATTATATAGTCTGCCCACTTTTGTTTAGGTATAGTATATCTGGAAAATAAAATGATCCTTATCCCTGCATTACTGAAATCTCTATCTACTATAAAGTGTGATTGAAAGTCTGAATATGCGTGATAAGCTGGTGTTATCTAAGCTTGATTTTGCTGCTGGAAGCATGCCATAGATTATGCTATCCAAACAAATGGCTGCACTTGTAAAATGAGTTTATGAATGATCAGCTAAACTAGGGATAAACTTGAAGTAATGGATACAAATCTCTGTAAATCCATGGATGTCCCCAACACTGATGAGTGTTAGTCAGTTTTGTGCTGTCTGGATTTTTCTTGGATCAAGAGGAATCCCTTTATACTAATTAAATGCTCTTCTTTCCCCCTTCTTCGCACTGAAACCATTCACTAGAACACTGAAGGACTTCACATGATCAAAACCTATCCTCAGCTTTCTTTTGGTGTGGCACAATGCAAAGCTCACCATGAAATTGCCTAGAATGATAAGACAATCTGCCAGAAGCCCATCATCTCTCGACAACCAAGAATACCCCATCCCTGTATCTTTGCTATATATGTCACTGTCTGACTGAAGTAACTGTCATTCACATCTAGTGATCTGTGTTATGAAGAACTGTAGTGAGACACGCATAAAGAATAAACATCCTATAAAATCTATTGTCCACTGCCAGTAGATCTAAATACAATCTTGTTTTTGCTTTTCTTTAACAAGGAAGCATTGTGATTTTAATCATTGGATGGAGAAACCGTGTTGTTTTTTTTAAAAGGCCCTTTTCACATGAGAAGCGCCCCCCATGCCCACGCACATCCACACTGTGTGTGTGTGTGGGGGCGCCTGTGTTACCACAGCAACAAGTGAGTGTGAGTGAGTGCATGCATGCATGCGTGCGTGCGTGCGTGCGTGCGTGCATGCGTGCGTGCGTGCTCTCTCACTCGACCCATCTCCATCCACCGCCCACTAACGGAGCAACCAGCAACAACAACTATTGCTCCATGCATGGGGGATGGGTGTGTGCCCGTGCAACAGCTTCCCACCACCGTCCCCACACCACAGAGCGTACGTACACACCCCACCTTGACCTCCGTGGAAAGGGCCTAAATTGCTCCACACCTGAACCTAAGGGTGTTTTATTTATTTATTTGTTTATTTATTTATTTATCACTCTTATACCCCACCCTCTCCGACCACAAGTGGCTCAGGGCAGCTTACAACAAATGAATAATAATAATAATTCAATCAAAATTCAATTAAAATACAACATAATATAAAATTCTCCATCGTCCTATCTCCTCACCCTTGCCCCCCCCATCCCATTCCACCCTCAACTGTCCCCTCCACCAAATGCCTGGCGGAACAGTCAGGTTTTACAAGCCTAAAAAGTCAGCAGACCTGGGGCCAGGCAAGCCTCCTCTGGGAGGCAGTTCCACAACTGAGGTGCAGCCACCGATAATGCTCTCTCCATAGTGGCCCCTCAATTTATTCACGGGTCCTCCAAGAAGATGCTCCCAGTGGACCGCAGGGGCCAATCCAGGGAGTGAGGCAGTTCTGCAGATAGGTCAGACCGAGGCCGTAAGGGCTTTAAAGGTGAAAAACAACACCTTGAATTGGGCCCAGAAGAAAATAAGCAGCCAGTGCAGAGAACGGAGCACTGCGTAATGTGCTCCTAGCGACCTGATTCCCTAAGGAGCCGGGTCACCACATTCTGCACCAGCTGCAGAGTCTGCACTGTCATGAAAGATAGCCCCACATAGAACTCGTTGCAGTAGTTCAGTCTTGGGGTCACAAAAAGCATGAATGATGGTGGCCAGGTCAGAGTCCGAGACATAAGGCAGAAGCCGCCAAACAGAAACCAGATGTAACTTCTGAAAAGCCTCCTTCGCCACCGTCTCCACCTGGACATCCAAGTGGAGAAGGAATTTAGAAGCACCCCTGACTCACCACCTGGGAGACCAGTGGGGGACAAACCCCGTCACACAAAACACTCTCCGCCCACCTCCCACCCACTATATATGGGTGTTTTCAGACATTACGGGGCCAGTTGGCCCCATACCGAAAACAACCAAATCATCGCCCGCCGGGATGACCCCGTCACGCCATATCAGATGTGCCGGGGGATCCCAGCGGGGAATCTGGGAGGGGGCAGGGCCGTGCAGCGCAACATGCGGCCGCACAGCCCCGCCCCCTCCACGCTCCCTGCCGCCCACCCTCTGGGGAGACGGGCGGGCAGCGGGGCCAATGCAACCGCAGCATCTGGCTGAATTCACCATGGCCCAGGATCCCGCCGGTGATCCCGGGCTGTGGTGCCCGACCAGACGTGATTTTTTTTTTTTGTCCCCGCTGGGGATCACTTTGACCATGCTTCCTGGGAAAGTCCCCTGGCTAGCCCAGGAAGCATGGTTGAAAATGACCCTGTGTGGGTATTGACTGTGGCGAACATCTGGCGGCCGCCAAACAGACGTTCGAGGCACAGTGACCACAGGTGGGTATTCACCGTGGTTCACTGTGATCTCGTAATGTCTGAAATCACCCAATGTTACAGGGCACCCATAGGGCAACACTTCAGTCCTGCAACATGCGTGGTGGGTGGGTAGTAGGTGGAGAGTGTCTTGTGTGAAAATGGCCAAATATTTAATTTAGACCTTTTTGCACTTCCTCTTTAAGTTTTCTCTTTTCAGATCTGCCTTGTTATTTTATAATGGGCTACATTTGGCAAACAGATGCAGTAGTGTAGCATTTTATCTTTGTCTTCCTCCTTTAACATGCATGCACTTGGCAAGCTCTCACAGCAAATGAACATGCATTCTTCAGAAACTCTCACTGTCCCCATTTCTCTGAGCCAAATTTTGTTCCATAAATTTTTTAAATTCAGTCTTCCTTTATTCTATTTTGGAACCAGTTGTTCAATTAATTACCATTCTAAATTGGCATCATTCTTGCTTGTCAGTTTTCTTAGGCTCATTTCAATTAATGGATACAACACATTGTAAGACACCTGCTCTTAATAAGGCAATATCAGTGCCACCTCTGCATGAATATATTTTTTGATGAGTCTTTATAGATTTGAATTTTTATATCCTGTACTAAAAAACAAACAAACCTTCAGGTGTGCTTAAAGATAAATTAATTTATTATGCAGTCAAATGCAAAACATGATCATTTCAAATTGAAATCTGGCTCACGGACACAAGAAAAGTGGGGATTCAAAAACCATAGCAAGGTTGAAAGAACTTGTGGCTCTTTTGCCTTTGCCTGAACTCAGCTTTCTAGGAAGGATCACCTGGTTAAGACTGAAACTATATATATTTTTTGTTCTGGATCTCATGGAATTTATGATTTTTGTAAAAAATTACCTAATGCGGCAAAACATTTAATTCCCCATGAAAAGTTCAGTTCCTGACAGAATTGTGTAAATACAACTCAACAACTGTGTGAACACTAGGGATGTGTGACCAGAACGGGGTTCAGACGTTCAGTCCAGAAACTTAGTTAAAATTTCTGCATTTGGTCCCACGGAGCTTGGACCCTCCTGAACGTTTCAAAAGTTTGGTCCCACCGGCAGGCTTGGGGTACTCCAGGGGTGCCCGTGGGAACATAGCAGGTTGTCCGAGACACAGCAGCAGCAGCAGCAGAGACCAGGAAGGCTTGGCGCTTGGCACCCTGGCTTGCCTGGGTAGGCAGGCTTGGCGCTTGGCCCCCAGGGTGCTGGTGGTGCCATGGCTGGCCGTCTGAGACCCAGCAGCAGCAGAGGCCGGGAAGGCTTGGGGCTTGGTGGCTGGCCTGGCACCCCTACTTGGCCGAGCATTTCAGGCTGCCAGGCATTGGTGGAGCAGCGGCAGACATTGGATTGCCTGGTAGCAGAACCCAAAGCACAGCAGACAGAGGCAGCAGCAGCAGCAGAAAGGCAGCATGGCATGAGCATCAGAAGGCAGACTGAGATAGGGTTTGATCTTGGCAACCTGGGTGGGCAGACAGGCAGCATGGCATAAGCATCGGAAGGCAGACTGAGGCAGTGTTTGATGTTAGCAACCTGGGTGGGCAGACTGGCAGCATGGCATGAGAGGCAGTAGGGAAGGAAGACTGGGACATTAACAGGGCACTCAGATAGGCTGACGAAGACTGTGCAGTGTGTGTGAGAGAGAGCCAGTAAGACAGGCGGGTCGAGATCATATAACTAGAAGCAGGCTGGCAGGCTTACAGNGTGTGTGTGTGTGTGTGTGTGTGTGTGTGTGTGTGTGTGTGTGTGTGTGTGTGTTGTGTGTGTGTCTGTGTGTCTGTTTGTATTTGTGTGTGTGTGAGAGAGAGAGAGAGAGAGAGAGAGAGAGAGAGAGAGAGAGAGAGAGAGAGAGAGAGTGAGAGAGAGAGGCAGGGCAGGCGCCAGGCATTGGGAGGGAGGGACAGCACAGCAGCAGCAACAGCCAAGATTGAGGAGGAGCCCCGTCCCAAGACTGCCCGTGACATGGGATGGTTTGTGCCACTGCATCATCAATCCATGTCCAGGGGCAGCTCGGGGAATCCCAGCAGCGGAAGGTTTATTTATTTATTTATTTATTTATTTTTATTTAATCAATTTATATCCTGCCTCTCCTGAAAACAGCTCGGGGTGGCTAACAATTTCAAAAATATAAAAAGACAATTATAAAAATATTTTAAAACACTCATAAAATCACAACAATTAAAACATGGCTAGGGACACTAAACAATTAATACACTAAATACAATAAATAAGAGAGGTGGGAGATAAAAAAAAAACTAACCCCCCCTCTACCCCCTTCCCCAAAGGCCTGGGCGAACAGCCAGGTCTCGCAAAGTCGCCAGAATGTTAAAAGGATTGGGGCCAGGCAAGCTTCTTCCGGGAGGGAATTCTAAAGGCGCAGCCCGGCAACCGAGAATGCCCTCTCTATGGTGGCCCCCTGCTTAACATGGGGGACCACCAAGAAAGCACCCCTGGCAGACCAAAGGAGCCTCTCTGGGGCATGGAGGGCGAGGCGTTCCCTGAGTTATGAGGGGCCCAGACCATGAAGGGCCTTATAGATTAACACCAATACCTTGAACCTGGCTCGGCACGCTATTGGCAGCCAGTGCACAGTCCGGAGCACAGGTGTTATGTGCTCTCAACGGCCCATCCCCAACAGGAGCTGGGCCGCTGCATTCTGCACTAGCTGCAGCCTCCAAACCAAGAACAAGGGCAGCCCTACTAATAGTGCATTGCAGTAGTCCAGCCTCGAGGTAATGAAAACATGGATGAGGGAGGCCAGGTCAGGGCCAGAGACGTACGGACGCAGCCTCCTCACCAGATATAACTGGCGGAAAGCGGCCTTCACCACTACCTCCACCTGTCGCTCAAGGCGGAGATCTGCATCCAATATCACCTCCAGACTCTGAACCTGTTGAGCTATAGGAGGGCGACCCCCCCCCAATCAGTGGGGCAAACACTTCCCTCGCTCTCCCCCACCAACTGCACCTCCGTCTTATCGGGGTTGAGCTTCAGTCTGCTCTGCCGCATCCATTATGCCACAGCCTCCAGACACTGGAATAGCAATGAGACAGTAGGGTCTGGGTCAGCTGAAAAAGAGAGATACAGCTGAGTATCATCAGCATATTGGTGACATCGCACCCCGAACCCTCTCACAACCTCCCCCAAGGGCTGCATATATACATTAAATTACAATAAACACAGAATGGAACCCTGCAGAACGCCGCAGGATAAAGCATAGGGGCAAGATGTTTCAGCTCCGAACACTACCCTCTGGCTCCTCCGTGAGAGGAATGAGCGAACCATTCAAGAACAGTCCCGTCCAGACCCTCAAGATCACGCAGCCATCTCAACAGTCAAAAGTGGCTGAGAGATCTAGCAGGATGAGAAATGTCAAACATCCTGCATCCATCTCCCAATGGAGATCGTTGACCAAGGCCACCAATGCTGTATCGGTGCCATAGCCAGGGCGGAACCCAGATTGAAAAGAGTCCAGGAAACCAATGCTATCTAGATGCGCCTGGAGCTGGATCACCACCACCCGCTCAATAACCTTCCCTAAAATGGGAAGGTTAGAGACAGGTCAGTAGCTAGCAAGTGCATCCACGTCCAACAATGTTTTTTTCAGCAGGGGGTGCATCTCAGCCTCCTTGAGGCTAGGTGACAGCCTCACCTGCTGCAGGGATGCATTAACCACCCTCGCCAGCACTGTCCCCAATGTCTCCTTGAAGGCTTTCACCAATCAGGATGGGCACGGATCAAGTTCACAACTGGTGGCTCTCACAGACCCCAAGACCTCCACCACATCGACTGGCATCGCTTCCTGAAACTCCCCACACAAAGTTGGACCAGACAGGACCTCCATCACCTCACTCTCTCCACCTACTGCCCCTGTGCCAGTGTCAAAGTCGATCTGAATCTGAACAAACTTGTCTGTGAAGTAGGTGACAAACTCCTCACAGTGGGCCTTGGAAAAGTCCCGTGCAGGCATAGGGAAGCCGGATTGACCAGCCCCCATACCACCTGAAACAGCTCCTCCGGGCGTGACTTCTCAGATGCTATGAGGACAGCAAGGAACTCCTTCCTTGCTGTCCTCATAGCCTCAACATAGGACCGCAAATTGGCCCTACGGAGAAGTCAGTTGGAGACAGATCGAGTCCAATGCCAGCATCGCTCCAGTCTCCTGCCTACTCACTTCATACACCGCAGCCCCTCAGTAAACCAAGGGGTCCTGCGGTGATGAGACAGAGCCAGAGAACGTCTCGGAGCCACCCTGTCAATGACCTCCCCCAGCAAGATGTTCCAATGCTGGACCACTTCATCAACAGGGTGACTGTCCAGGTCCAAGGTTAACTCCCTCAAGACCTCTTGGAACCGCTGAGGTGCCATCAGCCCCCAAGGGCGGACCATCCTAACTGGTTCATTCCCCTTCTGGAGTGGGTGCGCTGAGAGACTGGCCTGAAGGAGATAATGGTCCGTCGATGACAAGGGCACAGCCCTAACCTCCCCCACTACTGGACCACCCACCTCAAGGCCAGAGCTGAAGATCAGGTCGAAGGTATGCCCCCCCACGTGGGTCAGGCAGGTGACCACCTGGGACAAATCCATGGTTGCCATGGCAGCCATGAATTCTCGCTCTGCTCCTACAAGGCTGGCATCAGCATGGACGTTGAAGTCCCCCAGGACCAAGGTCCTGGAGGAGCCCAATGCCACCTCTCAGGCCAGGTCTGCTAGGGCGGTAAGGGATGCTGCCAGACAGGAAGGGGCCCGGTACACCAGCAACACCCCTAGCTTACCCCCAAATCAAACACCACATGGAGGGCCTCAATACCTACAATCCCCTGAACTGGATATCTCCTAACAGGGCAGTCCTCTCTAAAATAATCACTACACCACCTCCCCGGCCAACCATGCGGGGCTGATGATGCACAGCAAACCCATCTGGAATGAGATCCACTAAAGTTGGTCCAGTCATCTCGTCCAGCCAGGTCTCTGTAATACATGTGAGGTTCACTGCCCCATCCAAGATTATACCCTGGACAATTGGGGCCTTGTTGACAATGGACCTTGCATTTAGCAGCAACAGCCCCCCACATGTGGACCTTGGACCTGGCTCCTCCCTCCACCTCAGCAGGGGGGATGTCAGGCTGCACCTCCCACAGGCACCTAGTTCCCCTAGGGGTGCGAGCCATCCAACCCCATGGACGATACCATCCACACCCAAGAACCACCCCTATAGCCACACCTCCCCCCCCCCGTCCACCAAATCCTGGGCCCCCAAACCTGGCTGCTCACCCTGAAGTTTCACACCCCCCAGATTCACCCCCCCAGTCCCCCCAACCATCCTGATGCCACCAGGGGATGGCACAAGACATACCCCCCCACTCAGCTTCCCTATCTCACAGGGGTTTGGCACCCACCCCACCACTACCAATAACCCTCCCCATGCCCCCCCTGCTGCCACCAGGGTTTGGTGCTGGGACATCCTCACCAACCCCCCTTAACTTCTAACCACCCCTCCTACACCCCCCACCATTCCTCCCTAGCCCTGAACAAGAAAAACCCCTACATGCCACAAAACTCCCCTGAGTCCCCTGTGGCCCCGAAGTGCCCCTAAGTGCCGTGCCCTTTGCCTGCGGCACTTCAGCCCACTGCCTGTGGCTGAGTCGCAGGCATCTGGGCTTAATAGCCCCCAGATGCTTCCAGGTGGGGAAGGGGACATGCCAGCCCCACGCGACTGGCTTCTTCACTCCCCCCACACACTCTGGCACTCACAGATCTCTGGTTCCCCCCCCCCCTCGAAGGTCCCAAGGATCCCAGACAGCAGCAGAGTGGTGGCAGCGGCAAGAGCGACAGTGGACTTCCCTCTCGGAGGGCAGATGGAAACAGCACAGGTACGTTCTGACAGTCCCGCAGGCAGCTGGGATTAATAGCCCCCAGCTGCTTCTGGGTAGGGGAGGGGAGAAGCTGATCCCACGTGACTGGCTTCTTCACTCTCCCCCACCCCCACCCTGGCACTCACAGGTCTCTGGTTTCCCCCCCGCAGGTCCCAAGGTTCACCTTGATGAACAGAACTGCTCCAATTTGGCCCCCCATCTCAGGTGGTGCAGAGAGCAAATGTCCTCTGCCATAGAGAACACCTGCTCAGTGGGGACACCACTAGCTGGCGGGCAGAACAACAGACCCTTGGCCACTTTGGACGGGGCTGGCAACACATCCCTCAGAGAGCTGTGTCGCCACCATGTTCTGCTCTTCCCATCAGTGCTGTCAGTGGTGTGGCAGCAGCAGCAAGTTAAGGCCAGGGCCCCGATTCTTCTGCAAAAAAATTTCTGAAATTCTGCGACCCAAAATGGAAAATTCTGCGACCCAAAATGGAGAATTCTGCGACCCAAAATGGAAAATTCTGCGACCCAAAATGGAAAATTTTGCGACCCAAAATGGAAAATTTTGCGACCCAATAAAGTTACAAAGCCGGTCTAGTAAAATTCAAAATGAGTTCTTTAATAGCAGTAATGACATCTTTATAATTAAAAACAAACATTTATTTACATATTTGCATTAATTAACACATTTTACAGTCCAGCAAATAAAGACATTTATTTATTTGCATTAAAACACATGAAAACAGATCGCCTGAGATTGTCTTCCCCAAAGCCTCTG
>QEPC01000102.1:1918782-1947224 GCA_003113815.1 Sphenodon punctatus
GACCTGCTTTATAAAGGCCGCGCAAGCCCCTGATTGGCTTGCGGCCTGAATAAAGCAGGTCATCATGGATTGGCTGGACGCCAAGGAAGGGAAATCCCACGGGGATTTCCCCATTTTCTGCGAGAATCCTGCCTAGGGCAGGATTCTGCGCAAATTACGCGATTCGCGGAAGCGCAGATGGCTAGGGGCCCTGGTTAAGGCCCAGAAGCATCAGTGCACCATGGAGGAGCTGGGGTGGGGGCAGCTGCCAAGTCCATCGGCAGCTGCAGGATGTGGAGGGTGGTGTGGTTTTCAACTGAAAGCCACGCGCATGTTGGGGGAAATGATTGCGCTCGATGGACAGCCCTTCTTGGTGGTCGGGAACATAGGGTTTAGGCACCTGATTGCCTTTCTGGCACCCTGGTTTAAGCTGTCCTCATTCACCACCCTGAGTAGGCAGGTGTTGCCAGCCCTATATCAGGCTTTAAAGGAGCGGGTGAGGGAGCAGCTGACAGGGGCTGGGGGTACCACCATCCACTTGACAACCAACCTGTGATCGAGTAGGAATGGGCAGCATGCCTATCTGGCAGTGACAGCACATTGGTGGAGGGACCCAGAGGCAGCATTTGGCAGTGGCAGGAAGGGTCCCGAAGCAGGGTATAGGTGGGCCCTGCTTCAGGTGGAAGTAATGGATGCCACGGCCCCCACACTTCTCAGAACATCGAGGCAGCCCAGGTGACCCCTCTGGTCCAGAGTCTCCTGAGGAGGCTGGAAGAGATTCTCCAGGGGCAGGATTGTGGCCCTCAGAGCAAGAAACTGACGATTGAGGTGGTTGCCCTGGCGCAGCAGCTGAAGGCAGGACTGAAGGTGTGGTTTGATGAGCTCCTGCAACAGGAGGAATACATGTTGGCAACCATGCTGGACCCCAGGGTCAAGGGCAGCGTGGCATGCCAGACAGCACTTTTTGGGCACTGAAAATGTAACCTAGTGTAGAGGGTCCAGCAGGCAGAGAGGGCTCTGGAGAGTGCATGGCAGCAGCAGCAGCAGCAACAGGATGCCGCTGGGGATGGTGGGAGTAGCCACCCCTTTCAGCAGGTGGGGTCTATTCCTGCTCACAGCCCTAGCAGTAGCAGCACCAGCAGAAGGCTAAGCACCAGAACCCCTATTGCTTCTGGATGATGTCGATGAACAGTCCTCCCTGCCTGTAATGTAGACCCCAGAACTCTGAGGGTGGGTCCTGGGGCTGGAGTGGATGTTTCTTGATGCAGTGGTATGATGGCTCCCCTTGACTGTAACATAGGTCCCAGAACCCTGATGGTGGGTCCTGGGACTAGAGTGGCAGCTTCTGGATTATGTGGATGGACATCCCTCCCTGCCTGTAACGTAGGACCCAGAACTCTGACGGTGAGTCCTGGGGCTGGTGTGACTGGCTGCTTCTTGATGCGATGGAATGGCAGCTCCCCATGAGTGCAATGAAGGCCCCAGAACCCTTATGGTGGGTCCTGGAACTAGAGTGGCAGCTTCTGGATGATGTGGAAGGACAGCCCTCCCTCCCTGGAATGTAGGCCCCAGAACCCTGAGGGTGGGTCCTGGGGCTGGAGTGGCTGGATGTTTCTTAATACAGTCGAATGACAGCTCCCCATGAGCAGAATGATGACCCCAGAACCCAGATGGTGGGTCTTGGGACTAGAGTGGATGAAGTGGAATGGCAGTCTTCCCTTACTGTAACATAGGCCACAAAACCCTGAGGGTAGGTCCTGGGGTTGGAGCAGCTGACTGTTTCTTGACGCGGTGGAATGATGGCTCCCTGTGAGTGGAATGACGGCCTCAGGACCCTGATGGTGGGTCCTGGGGCTGGAGTGGCAACTTCTGGATGACATGAATGGACAGCCCCCCGTGCCTGGAACGTAGGCCCCAGAACCCTGATGGTGGGTCCTGAGGCTGGAATGCCAGCTTCTGGATTACGTGGAATGACAGATTTCTGTGAACAGAATGATGGCCCCAGAACCCTGATGGTGTGTCCAGGGACTAAAGTGGAAGCTTCTAGATGAAGTGGAACAGCAGCCCTCTCTGCCAGGAACGTCAGCCCCAGAACCCTAATGGTGGGTCCTGGGGATGGAGTGGCTGGCACACCTGCTCGGCTGGGTGTTGCAGGCTTGCTGGAATTAATGGAGCAGTGACAGAGGCCCGTCCAGGGCTCAGTGGCTGGCACCCCTGCTTGGCTGGGTGTCAGAGCCCAGAGGGGTAGAAGGGGTTGGAGGCACCTGCACGGCCGCGTCAGGCCTCGCCGGCAGCCACAGAGTCGGAGGCGGGCAGTGGGGCCCGCCCCCTCTCCGACGTCAGCAATAGATGGGCGGAGACGCAGTAGCGTGGCGTCCCTGGGTAGCCCAGGGGACGCCGATTTTGGGCGCATGTTCTCCTCGAACCCGGAAGCACGCCCTCGCCGTTCGGCACGCCTGCAGGCACTATCCAATCAGGCTCCCATATAAGCCTCTGGAGAGGCTTGGATCAGTGCTGGTGATCGGACTCTTGCCGTGAGACTGGCCCTTGGTGAGGAGTGTAGTGGAGAGTATTTGGCGGTGTGAAGCAGTGAGAGTGTGAGCGGAGAGCGTGGAGTGTGCGAGGTGAGTGTTTGGGTGACTGTAATAGTAGGAACGTGTGAGCAGAGAGAGAGCATTGAACCTTTCCTTCCCTGTGACCTTGCGCCCCCTGGTGAGCCCTGTGTGAAAGCCCTATCCCATCCTGGTTCCTCTTCCCTTCGGGCCCCGTGGGCTCCTTTCCCACTGAACCACCACTGATGCCTCACGTCCCCTCCGTAGCCCTGTACACGTGCGTGCGTGCATACTTAGAGTGGGCCTTGTTCTGTGCACTAGTCCCGGTGATGAGCTTTGGCAAGGGTTAGCTCTCGCAGCTCATACCCAGAGCCTATATAAGACCCTGAGGGACCCTTTTCTGGCACCATATTGCCCTAGCATCTGGAGTGCGTCTGTTGTTCCCTTAACTCCTAACACTGGGTGTTTCAGGCTGACTGGCATTGGTGGAGCAGTGGCAGAGGCTTGACCAGGGCTTGGTGGCTGGAATCCCTGCTTGGCCAGGTGTTGCAGGCTAGCCTGCTTGGATGTGGGATATTTGAAGAAAATAAGGTGGACCAACACAGTCCTCCATGCATGGAGCGTAGGCTCCAGAACCCTGATGGTGGGTCCTGGGGATGGAGTGGCTGGCACCTCTGCTTGGCTGAGTGTTGCAGGCTTCCAGGCATTGGTGGAGCAGCAGCAGAGGTCCAGACAAGGATTGGTGACTGGCAACCCTGCTTGACCGGGCATTGCAGGCTGCCAGGCATTGGTGGAATAGCGGCAGAGGCCTGGCAAGGGCTCGGTGGCTGGCACCCCTACTTGGCTGGGCGTTTCAGGCTGGCATAATACTCGACTGAGCTCAAGAAGCTCTATTGCAAATTGGGCAAGCCTTTCCCGTGGTGAATCTCATGGATATCCAGCCCCCACCCACTGACACACTCATTTGAGCAATGCCAGTCTACAAGAGTGAGGAGCAAATGGGTGATGGGCAGTACCAGCAGCAGCAGCAGACATTGGATTTCCTGGGCACAGTAAATGTAGCTGGAACCCCTGCTCAGCCAAGTGTTGCAGGCTGGCTTGCATTGGTGTAGCAGTGGCAGAATCCCGGCCGAGACGTGGTGGCTGGCACCTCTGCTAGGCCAGACGTTGCAGACTGTCTGCATTGGTGGAGCAACTGTAGAGGCTTGGCCAGGGCTCAGTGACTGGCACCCCTGCATGGAAAGCATTGCAGGCTGCCTGACCTGGATGTGAGACACTTGCAGACAAGTGGAATGATGGGTCCCCGTGAACGGAACAAAGGCTCCAGAACCCTGACAATGGGTCCTGGGGCTGGAGTGGCTGGCAAAACTGCTCAGCCAGGCATTGCAGGCTGGCTGGCATTGCTGGCTGGCTGACATCAGTGGAGCAGTGGCAAAGGCCTGGCCAGGACTTGGTGGCTGGCACCTCTGCTTGGACGGGTGTTGCAGGCTTGTATCCTACTCTCAGGATCTCAACAAGCTATTCTGCCAATTTGTCAAGTCTTGCCCACTGGTGAATCATGTGGCCATCCAGTAGCAGACATTGGATTGCCGAGGAACAGTACCCATGGCACAGCAGAGGCATCAGAAGTGGACATTGGGTTACATGGGCACAGAACCCATGACACAGACAGCAGAGGCGGTATTGGAAGCAGCAGCAGACATTGGATTGCCAGGGCACAGTACCTGTGGCACAGACAGCAGAGGCAGCATTGGCAGCAGCAGCAGCAGACACTGGATTGCCGGGGCACAGAACCTGTGGCACAGACAGCAGAGGCAGCATTAGCAGCAGCAGAAGACATTGGATTGCCTGGGCACAGAACCCATGGCACAGACAGCAAAGGCAGCATCGGCACCAGCAGAAGACATTGAATCCCCTGGGCACAGAACTGATGTCACAGACAGCAAGGGCAGCATTGGCAGCAGCAGCAGACACTGGATTGCCCGGTAGCAGAATCCATGGCATAGACAGCAGAGGTGGAATCGGCAGAAGCAGCAGACATTGGATTCCCAGGGCACAGAAACTGTGGTACAGACAGCAGAGGCGGCATTGGCAGCAGCAGATATTGGATTGACTGGGCACAGAACCCTTGGCACAGCATAGACGGTAGCAGCAGGACTTGCTGCTGTGCAGCACCCATTGAGTCAGGATGGTAGGATTTGCAAGGGAAGAGCTCGCATACAGCAGCAGATGGCAGCAGTTGGATTGTGTGGCCAGATTTGGTTTTTCCAGGGCAGAGCACCCATAGACCAGCAGACAGAAGTAGCGGGATTACCAGGCCAGTGGGGCACATCACCCAGGGTTGCCAGGGGAGGCAG
The DNA here is from genome assembly GCA_003113815.1 of Sphenodon punctatus. Lineage (NCBI taxonomy): Eukaryota > Metazoa > Chordata > Lepidosauria > Sphenodontia > Sphenodontidae > Sphenodon > Sphenodon punctatus. The sequence continues at coordinate 1,923,671 of QEPC01000102.1, forward strand.
ACAGGCACCTTGGCATGAGAGGTAGGCAGGCTGGGCCGGGGTTTCAGCTTTGCTCACAGGGTGGGGAGACAGACAGTGTGGCATGAGTATATGGAAGACTGAGGCAGGCCTTGATCTTGGCAACCTGCGTGGGTGGGCAAACAGGCAGACAGGCAGCGTGGCATGAGCAGAAGGCAGACTAAGGCATGGTTCAATCTTGACCACCTGTGTGGATGGTCAGGCAGACAAGCAGCGTGGCATGAGCAGAAGGCAGGCTGGGGCAGAGCTTCAGCTTTGCCCACAGGGCAGGCAGATAGGCAGCATGACATGAGAAGAAGGAAGACTGAAGCAGTCTTTGATCTTGGCAACCTTGGAGGGAGGGCAGACAGGCAGCGTGGCATGAGAGGCAGTAGGGAAGGCAGGCTGGGACCTTAGCAGGGCACTCAGATAGGCTGGCAAAGGCTGTGCAGCGTGCGACAGAGAGAGCCAGTCAGATAGGTTGGTCGAGATCATCTAGCCAGAGGTCAGCTGGAAGGCTTACAGTTTCCCAATGCCACCCAGCATCATGAGGTCAGTCAGATAGGCCGGCCAAGGCCATCTAGTCAGATAGAGATAGAGGCAGGGTGGATGCCGGGCATTGGGAGGGAGGGACAGCACCTCAGCAGCAGCAGCCCAGATTGAGGAGGAGCCCCGTCCCAAGAGTGCCCCTGACATGGGAATGGCTTGTGCCACTGCACCATCAATCCATGTACAGGGGCAGCTCAGAGAATCCCAGCAGTGGAAATTTCACCTTGATGAACCGCAACTGCTCCACCAACTTGGCCCCCAGTCTCAGGCGGTGTGGACAGCAAATATCCCCTGCCATAGAGAACACCCACTCGCTGGGGACACTCATTGGTGGGCAGGACAACAGACCCTTGGCCACTTTGGACAGGGCCGGACACACGTTGGTCTTTCCGGCCCAGTAGGCCAAGGGATTGCTGCTGATATCGATGCATGGCTCCTCCTCCAGGTAGCTCTCCACTGCTGCTGAAGTGCTGTCATACTCCTTCACGTAATTGTCCTTTGGCACCAGCTCCACCACTGCCCTCAGTCACGCTGCCTGAAGAGTGGTCTGCACATACAAACTGCTGCTGCTGGCAATAGGGTGCTGCTGCTCAGCCTGCTGCTGGTGCTGCTACTTCAAGGGCTGGGGGCAGGGATAGACCCCACTGGCTGAGCTGTGTCTAGCATGCCATGCTGCCCTTGACCCTGGGGTCCAGCATGTTTGCCAAAACATTTTCTTCCAGCTGCAGGAGCTCATCAAACCATGCCTTCATCTGACACACCAGGGCAACTGCCTCAGCCGCCAGTTTCTTGCCCTGAGGGCCACAATCCTGCCCCTGGAGAATCTCATTCAGTCTCCTGTGGAGACTCTGGACCAGAGGGGTCAACTGGCTGATGGTGGCCATGGAGGAGCTGATGGTCTCTGTCACGGCCAGGAACAGTCTCAGCATGAAGTCCATGTGAGCCAGGATCTCCCATTACGCCCCATTGTACCCTGGAGGTGCCCCACTGTTTTTCACTAGTTGAACCTGATGCAAGGCAGCTTTCTGCTCGAGAAACCGCTTGAGCATCAGGAACATAGGTGCACTGGGGAGCCTTGCTCTGCCTGCTTTGCCCGGAGTAGGTCTCTGTTCTTCTCACTCCAGTTAAAGAAATCAGCCAGCTTCCTCCCCTGATCGATCAGGGAGCTAAGGGTGCCTTCCCCAATCCCCTTCTCCCCCAAGTCCAGAGCATCCCTGACCATCAGGTGAAGGGTGTGTGTGGTGCAAGGGATGCTGGTGAAGTTCCCCTCATGAACTGCTCTAATATGTTGGTCGCGTTGTCCATCACCACGCACCCCTTGGTGAAGGGTGCACCTGGCGTGACCCACTCCCTTACAATAGCGGTCAGGGCTGCCTTGATGTTCTGAGACATGTGGGGGACATCCATTACTTCTGCCTGAAGCAAGGTCCACCTATATCCTGCTTCNGAACTCATTGCCAGGAGAAGTGATGAAAGCCAGCACCATAACTAGCTTCAAATGGAAAATAGACACATTTTTGGAGGATAGAACTGTAAATGCTTATTAGTTGGGGCTTAAACCCCTGGCTACCTGTAGTTGGGAATGCTTAGCAAGAGATGGGTCACATCTCCATGACCTGTACTTGTTCTTCTCTCGAGCTACTGTAGCTGGCCACTGTTGGAGACAGGATGCTGGGTTTGATGGACCATGGGTCTGACCCAACATAACACTTCTTAAGTTCTTAGTGGGAGGAATGAATGAAGGCATTTGACCTTATTTTGGTAACGGAAAGCAAATGATTTTATTAAACTGGATAATAAAAAAAAACCTGTTTAAGGATAATAGGTTTATGTAATTATGCTGTCACAGCATTTTGAAATCCCTCAGCTGCAGTTCCTGTCAGTATAAATCAGAATTCCAATCAAAAGTTATTTTATTTCAAACACCAAGTAAGCAGCAGCTAGTGATGTAGACTCGGTAGAGTGCTCCATCACTTCACACATTTTTATTAAGCAGTGACTTGAAACGCAGTATAATTTGAAAGCCTTGTCATATCTTTGATAAATGCTTTCTTACATTACTATGTTTTACAGTTATGACAGAACCCATTACAGTGGCACACATTTGAGCTGTTGTCAGGTTGAGCTGTATGCAGCATGTGGAGCAAAGCACAGAGTATGCGGTTCCCTGTTCTAGCGCGTAAGACCACCTCGGCACAAGTTGAACTCTCTCTTTCGCACTATTTTTTGTCATGTGCAAGCTGCAGGTTAGACATGAGAGATGATGGTGCTCCATTCACATTGAGATAGTTAGTCCATGAAAATCCCTTCCCCTGTCTTTTTTTTTATTGTGTGAAAAGGTTAGGTTGCACGATGCAGTGGGTGTAATGTACGGGTAATCCAAAAAGTTTAACTCAGAAACCAAGCCTTAACACTTAACGCTAATTCCCTCCTGCATATTTGTTGTAATGTATTATTTATTTATTTGTAAATATTTGTTAGCCATCCGCTCATGCCTATGGCATCTCGGGGCGGCTTACAGCATAAAAACACACAATAAAATTCATTAAAGCAATGTTTTAAAAATACAATTCCCCCCCCTCCGAAGGCCTGGGCAAACAGCCAGGTCTTGCAGACTCACTGAAACGCCAACAGACCTGGGGCCAGATGGGCTTCCTCCAGGAGGGAATTCCAGAGCCTCGGCCCGGCCACTGAGAATGCCCTCTCCATTGTGGCCCCCCACTTTACAAGGGGGTCCTCCAAAAAGGCTCCCCCAAGTGGACCGCAGGGATCGCTCTGAGGCACGGAGGGTGAGGCAGTCCCCAAGGTATGAGGGCCCGAGACCATGTAGGGCTTTATAGATCAACACTAGCACCTTGAATTGGGCTCAGTATGCTATAGGCAGCCAGTTCAGAGTACAGAGCACAGGTGTTATGTGCTCCCGCCTTCCCGTCCCCATAAGGAGACGGGCCTCCGCATTCTGCACCAGCTGCAGCCTCCAAACCAGAAAGAAGGGAACCCCCAAATACAGCGCATTGCAGTAGTCTAGCCTTGATGTGATGAAGGCATGAATGAGGGTGGCCAGGTTGGGCCTGGAAATGTATGGACACAGCCTCCGTACCAGATACAGCTGGCGGAAGGTGGCCTTAGCCACCATCTCTACCTGACGATCCAGCCGGAGCCCCAAGTCCAACATGATCCCCAGACTCTGAACCTGCTGGGCTACAGGAGGGTGGACCCCTCCCCCCCTACTAGGGGAGCCAGTACCTCCCTTACCCTACCCACCACCATCACCTCCGTCTTATCAGGATTGAGTTTCAGTCTGTTCTGCCGCATCCAATCCACCACAGCCTCCAAACATTGGGAAAGTAATGAGACAGCAGGACCTGTGTCACTTGAAAATGAGAGGTACAGCTCAGTATCATCAGCATATTGGTGACATTGCACCCTGAACCCTCTCACGATCTCCCCCAGGGGCTGCATATATACATTAAATAATAGCGTAGACAAGATCAAAACCTGCGAAATGCCACAGGTCAGGGCCCTGAGGCTTGATTTCTCAGTCCCCAGCACCACCCGCTGGTTCTCCCCAAGAGGAATGAGCGGAACCACCCTAGGACAGTCCCGTCCAGACCCCCCAGGTCTTGCAGCCATCTCAACAGCAGCCCATGGTCCATGGTGTCAAATGCGACCGAGAGATCTAGCAGGATCAAGAATGTTGAACATCCTGCATCCATCTCCCAGTGGAGATCATCCACCTAGGCCACCAACCGTACCATAGCCAGGGCCAAACCCAGATTGAAAAGGGTCCAGGAAACCAACGCTGTCCAAATGCACCTGGAGCTGCAGAGCCACTTCCCGTTCAATAACCTTTCCTAAAAAGTGAAGATTAGAGATGGGTCGGTAGCTGGTGAGTGCATCCACATCCAAAGATGGCTTCTTCAGCAGGGGGTGCACCACCTCCTCCTTGAGACTGGGTGACAATCTCCCCTACCGAAGGGACGCATTCACTACCCTTGCCAGCACCGTCCACAAGGTCTCCCTGGAGGTTTTCACCAATCAGGACGGGCACAGATCTAGTTCACAACTAGTGGCTCTAACAGACCCCAGGAAAATCACCGTATCAGCCAGCATCACTTCCTGAAATCCATCCCAGAAAGATCGACCAGACGGTGCCTCCATAACCTCATGCCCCTCGCTTACTGCTTTCAATCCCCCACAGAATAACTTTCAAAGTTACTCTGGATCTGAGCAATCATGTCTGCAATTTAGGTGGCAAACTCCTCACAGCGGGCCTGGGAAAATTCCCCGTCCAGGCGGAGGGAGGCCGGACTGACCAGCCGCCTCATCACCCGGAAAAAGCTCAGCTGGACGTGACTTTGCAGACACTATGAGGACAGCAAATAATTCCTTCTTTGCTGTCCTCACAATCTCAACATAGGACCGCAAGTGGGTCTTATGGAGAAGTTGGTCAGATTCAGAGTGAGTCTGACATCAGCGTCACTCTAGTCTCCTACCTACCTGTTTCATACACCGCAGCCCCTCAGTAAACCAAGGGGCCCTGCAATTACGAGACAGAGGGAGAAGAGATCTCAGAGCCACCCTGTCGATGGCCTCCCCCAACAAGATGTTCCAATGCCGGACAATCTCATCCACAGAGTTTAAGGTTAACTCCCTCAAAGCCTCCTAGAACTGCTGAGGCTCCATCAGTCTCCGAGGGTGGACCAACCTAACTGGTCCATTCCCTTTCTAGAAGAGGCGCGCTGAGAGACTGGCCTGTAGGAGATAATGATCCGTCCATGAGAAGGGTATGACCCTCACATCCCCCACTAACGGATCATCCGCCTCAAGGCCAGAACAAAAGATCAGATGGAGAGTATGCCCCGCCCAAATAGGTTGGGCAGTTGACCACTTGGAACAAGTCCATGGTTGCCATGGCAGCCATGAACCATGCTCCGCTCCTACAATGCCGGCATCGGCATGGGTGTTGAAGTCTCCCAGGACCAAGTTCCTGGAGGAGTTCAGTGACACCTTCGAGGCCAGCTCTGCTAGAGCGGCAAGGAATGCTGTCGGAGAGGAAGGGGTCAGGTATACCAGGAGCACCCCAAGCTTTCCCCCAGCCAAATCAAACACCACATGAAGGGCTTCAATACCTGAAATCTCCCGAACTGGATCTCTCTCTCTAAAAATAATAGGTACACCTCCCCCCAGGCCCCTGGTGCTGAACAGCATACCAGGCCGGAACAAGGTCCGCTAAAGCTGGTCCTGGTCTCTCATCCAGCCAGGTTTCTGTGATACTTGCAAGGTCTGCTGCCCCATCCAGGATCGAATCCAGGATCACTGGGGCCTTATTCGCTACAGACCTTGCATTCAACAGTAGCAGCCCTTTACAGGCGGAACTTAGACCCTGATCCTCTCTCACCCTCAGTGGGGGGGTGGGTGACTCTCTTAACCTCCACCAAGAACCTCAGTCCCCTGGGAGGATGAGTCACCCGCCCCCTCGGACCATACCGTCCACGCCCCATAACCACTCCTAAAACTGCTCCCCCCTCCCATCTGCTCCATCCTGACCTTGGCTGTTCGCCCTTTCTCCAGAGTTACCCCCCTCCCCCTGGTAAGGGAGTACTGTCCCCCTGGAAAGGGGAGATATGTCCCCCTGGTAAGGGGAGTACTGGGACCCTGAGGCTGATGGACTGCCCACCATGCTGCTGCTACTCTCCCTGTGCCCCCTATAGCTGCTGATGCTGCTGCTACTGCTGCTCTTCTCCCTGATTCCATTGCCCGGGGATTGGGCCCTGCCTCTAGCAGCCAGGGTGGGATCCACCAGCCCTGGATTGCTGGGGATCACATCAATAATGGGGGATATTGGTGGCCCATGATGAACATCTGACCCCAATGCACCTGCACCTGCTCCTGCAGCCACAACAGAGACAGCTGAAGCCTCCTGGACTGCAGTCCTTCCAGTGACCTGTGTGGCAGTGGAGGATGCTGACAGGAGGCGATGCCGAACCACACCCCTAGTGCTACTGCTCGGAGCCTCTGAAGCCTGGTTCCCAAAATCAGGCCTGTGCAGTTTGGGGCATCGTGATGGGCATGGACCGCTGCTGATGCCTGCTGCCACTCCACTGGCACAGCCCCTTACGGGCAGCAGACCAGCCTCTCCTGCTTCCCTTCTCCATTTCTCCCACCCAAAGAATGCACAGGATGATTTTATAGCTTTTTAAAATGTATTTATTCAATTTTGAAATCTAATATTATATATATATCTACACTAACTCTAACTGCAATTAACTATTCTAAACCTATGGAACTAAATGGAATATTATCTAATATCTACAAAGGCCTAGTCCTACAAACACACTTTAAAATATTAAAACTGAATCACTACACAATATCTCTATCTATCTCTATAACTAAGCTAACTCCTAAAACTATCTATCTATAGTAACTATTTAATATATATATATATAATTTGCCTACTCCCATGAAAAAAGTAACACTTAACACCTCATGGGGTAGTTTTGTATCCCAAGCTGTTTTCCTGCCCTGGAACAAAAATGTGACAAATAATTTAACTTCCAGTGACTGTATCCACACAGTCTATGTGCTGCACACAGACAGAGCGACAGAGACACATTGGAGCATATTCTTTATGGGGAATATTTAACCCACAAATGCACAAGCAAAATACTCCAAAAATCATTTTTTTGTGTAAAAACATAACTTTTTATTCTAACTACAATATACATTTAATAAACATTAAATATGTATTTAATAACTTATCAAAACATAGCAAAATAGGAAATAGTTTTTAACCCTTTAAAACGTGTAACACTAGAACCTGCAAGAACTGTAAACACTGATTAGAACAAATGCAAAATAGTTTATTAGCAGATTAGGCAAACATTTTGTTGTCAGTGCAACTCTCACAAATCAACAAAGAGGTATGATGCTCTTTGCACACAAACCTTCCACACTCCTGGCATACATTCTGTGTTTTCTTGTCCTTATTTCTTTGGCAAAGGTAGCAGCGGGAAACTGTAGAGCCTTCCTGCCTTGGTTGCCCCCTTTCAGGCTTATAACCTAAGATGGTCATAGCCTGTCTAGCTTGAGAGGTAAGATGCTGCACCTTAGTCTGTCTGATATGGATATGTGCATCAATAAGTTGTTCGCCAAGTACACACAGGAACAGGCGCTATTTTATTTTTGCACAATTTTCATTCCAGTGTGGGTTGTGTGCTAGCCACAACATTAGACTAGCAATGGCAGCAACATCAGTCATATTATAAAATAGAGTCATTGGCCACCTATTAGTTCTTTATTTGCAGCTGTATGTATTTACCAAATGGTCTAGATTATCCACACCGTTTTTTGTTGCATTGTAATGTAGGATTGAGTGTGGTTTCTTATGTTCTCCTTCCACCACCATGTCATGATGCATAGTGGAGAGAAGGAGAACCACTTTACTCTTTTGGGGAACACATGAAATTAGCGATTGTGGCCCATTGAACCCCAAAATTGTTGTCAATGGCTCTCTATGAGAATTTTGCTGCATTTCTTGTGGAATGTCAGGTTTGTTTTTAAGTATGGTCCCCACACCAGTCAAATCATTTTTCAGTAATGTTGACACTAATTCTGTACTTGTGAAGAAATGATCTCCCACCACATTCCTCCCAGTCCCATAGTATGGTTGTACAAGTTTTTTAACAACATTGGAGCCCACAAGCCCTTCATGTGGAGCCCCTGGTTGCTTGCCCAAGTATAGATCCCCTGTTAGTGGGTATGAGGTCTCAGCATCGCAGCACCACCAAAGTTTTATCCCATACTTGCTCGGTTTGCTGGGCATATACTGCCTGAAAGGGCAGTGCCCTCTAAATCCAACCAGCTGTTCATCTACGGTCAGATCAGTGGCAGGGATATATCTTTGTTGCAATTGCTGGGTAAAGAGAGTCCAAACTTCACGAAAGGCAGCCAACTTGTCAGCTGCCTTTCGCTCCTCTCAGGTGACCCTGTTATCAAAATGAAATAATTGTGTAATTGATTTAAACCTTTGGAAACTCATAGTGGCTCTAAAAAATGGCTGCCCCAGTGCATGCTCCACATTTCGTGGAGGGCCTCATGATTTGAATGAAAGACCCCACTAAGAATGAGGAGCCCCAGATAGTCATACAATTCAGTCATGTCCAAAGGGTGCCATTCTTTAGTTTCACCTGGATGCCACTCGTTCCACAACTGGTAGACTCTTTCAGCTTCTCTGTTAGTTTTCTCAACTATAGTGTAGAGATAGTTTCATGAAGAAACATCGAAAATGTTTGCATTATAGTGTCCCTTGCTGTATCATGCCCTGGCCCTTGGTGCTGTCAAATTATGTCTGTGTTTGAGTGGCGATGGATTGGTTGTGGATGGGTAAACCACATCCTCCCATTCCTGCCCCTCAGGCTAGGGGAGGGCACAGACTGATCATCACCAACTGCAGGTAAATGCATTTTGTCAGCCACAGGGGGTTTCATTTCACCAGTTTGCACAGCGCCTTGCCTATGAGCTCTCATGCCCCTGCCCCTTCCTCTTCCCCTGCTCCATCGACCATGGGGCACAGCAAATTCAGCTACCAATAGTCCCTCAGCCAGTGGGGCTTCCTCCTCTGAGGTGCTGTTGTCATGGGGAACAGGGATATCAGGTTCATCGGTTCTTCTGGAGAAGGAGCTTCTTCTTCTGAGGTCCTGCCTTCACTTTTGATGGACAAGTGGTCCTCAGTTTCAGAACAACTGTTATCAGCCAGCACATAATCAGTGTCAGTTTCATGTGGTGGCAGAACAGCATCGACTTCTTTGTTGTCCGATGTCTCCATCATTTGCCTCATAATCTCAGCCATGGTTAGATGGGGGCGTTTGCTTGCAGGCCCACTGGACTGCAAAAAGGAAAGAAATACAGCATTCATTACTGGGGTGTACACCCAGCAAGGTGAAAGTCAATTCCTCCTCTACTATAATCATTTCCCCAGCACCAACACCATCCAAAATTGTCAGTGTGGCAACCAGAAAAGGTAGCCTAAGTCATCCATAATCCTGGCGGAACCCCACCCTCTACAGCCTGCCTCCTGGCACAAGGCATCCTCATCCCATTCCATCCAGAACAGGCTCCCAGCAGAGGAAGCCAGGGTCTGCCTGAATCCTGGATGAATCCTTCCCTCCACAGCCTGGCTCCTGCCACAATACATCCTCATCTCATCCAGAACAGGCACCCCACAAAGGGAGGCTAGCTCTTCCTGAATCCTGGCTGAATCCCTCCCTCCACATCCTGGCTCCTGGCACAATACATCCCCATCCCATCAAGAACAGGCACCCAGCGAAGGGGCCCAAGCTAGCCCAGCTCCTGACACAATTCTCCCATGACCGACTGATCTTTTTCCTGGGGCTTTTGTGAGAGCAAAGGCTATGAGGGAAGATTAGATACTGTGGAAGGTTCTTCCATTATTGCCATAATTCTTTAGCCACTGATGAAATATCAGATGTCAGACTGGAGCAAGGTAAAGTTCTGTAGCAGTTGTAATGTCTGTTTCAGATTAGCTGTTCTGACAGCAAGCTGGTTTGACTTTCCTCCTTTCAGGGGTGTGGGGAGGAACTGGAAAGGTTTTAGTTTCATTTCCTAGACAGTATGTGGGGACAGTGTCAATGATCAGGTGATGGAAAATGTACAGCCTTGCTGGAGAAAGGAAACTAAGCAAAGGTGAATAGTGCAGGGGTCAAGAGGTCATCAGCACCTCACATCCTTCCAGTCACCTGATGGAAATTTTTCTGCCTTTCCACATCTCCGGTGGACCCCACTGGTTGATCCAGGACTGAGGCAGTCACTCGGATAAGTGGGGCCCAGAACCCACCAATGTAGTTTCAGTGCCATGTCCAGGACGAAAGCCTAACTGGAAGGGGTCAAAAAAGCAAACCAGGATGGGCATGGATCTACTTCACAATGGTTGGCACGCACAGACCCCGGGATCTGCACAGCTTCAGCTGGTGTCACTTTATGGAACTGCTCCCAACAAGCTGGACAAAACGGGTCATTGACAGCTTCCCGCAGTTGATATCAATTTTCAGCTACTGCCAGAATGTGCATTTGGAATACCAATAAATTTGCCAAATTTGTTCTGGCAGTCCAAACCAGTATGAAATGGCACTGAAGGGGTTACTTTCCCTTTCATATGCCAGTCTGAAGTGACTTTGACTTCCAGGTCCACTTTCAGCCTGAACTGGTCTTGAGAAGTATTCAGTTTGCTTCATCGGGAGCTGGGATACAAAACTACCCCATGTTAAATGCATTGGATGGGGTAGTTTTTTTATCCCAATAGGAAAGTGTCATTGAATCTGGGGTAGTTTCCATAACTGAGCACTTTTTTGTTTCTAGAAGACAAATTATAAGAGGTGTATGGCCAAAAATTGAGTATATTGTGCACAGAAGTGCCACTGACAATGTCCTAAATATTCAGAGTTGTAGGTCCACTAATTATCATATTTTTACATGTTTTTTCACTCCGGGGTAGCTAACTACCCCATGAGAGTCCAACACACACACAGACACACACACACACACACACACACAAAGGGATTAGGGGGGGGGGCACAGACAGCTCACAACAAACAACACATGGAGAGGTACAAAACTGAAATGAAAGCTAAATCAATCTAATCCTATTCTAAATAAATCCAAAAACAGGGGAAAGGAATCAGGGATGAAATATATACATGGAGGAGGGAATAATTCATTGGAGGGTAGGGAGAAAGAACACAGGGAGGGGTAAAAAATAAAAATAACACCTAAATCTATCTAATCTAATATAAATAAATGAAACTATGGAGGTAAATGTGTGGAAATGGGTGAAATATGAGGAGGATGACAATGGATTGGGAGGAACACAAACTGCTGGGAGTAGGAGACTTCTGAAAATGCCTGTTGACAGGATCAGTGGCTAGCTCAGAAGGAGTTGGAAGGGGAGAGGGCAATGACTTGTTACTTGCTACGTCCGCCTTACCACAAGCCCCATTGGCTCTGTGCAGCCTAGCCCGTGGCCAATCGCAGACTGCCAAGCCAGTGGTTTGAGGAAAAGAGGGATGGTGATTGGACAGGCTGGCTGCTAGTCCAAGCCTCTCCACCCCTCCTCAGCTGACACACACACACCCCGGGCCTGCCAACGAGGTTTTTCCCATCTGGCATTTGGTTCAGCTGTCCGGACTTGCTGAGTTCGGGCTGAACTGCTAACATCCGAACCGCATTTGCACATCCCAAATGGCAGCATCCCTACATGCCCTAGCTGAGTTGGTGTCAGGGGTGGTCTTGCAGTTTCCAAGAACTTTAGTCCTGGGAGATTTCAACAGCCACCCTGATGCCGACCTTGGGAGGGCAGAGTGCGAGTTCATGGCCGCCATAACAACCATGGGACTGTCTCAGATGGTTGTGAGCCTGACGCATGATGGACGACATACCCATCACCTAATATTCTGCACTGGCCTTGAGGTGGGGGATCCGGTGGTGGGGGATGTATCAATTACACCATTGTCATGGATGGATCATTATCTCATCCAGAATGATTTCCTGGCACATGTCTGCCCCCGGAGAGGTGTAGGACCAGTTTGGTTGGTCCACCCCCAGAGACTTATGGAACCAGAGAGGTTCCAGAATGTCCATGGGGAATTGCATCCTGATCTCAATGACCTTTCGCTCAATGACCTCATTGTCTTCTGGAACAACTTGTTTATTGAGGCCATTGACCGAATGGCTCCCAGGCATCCGCATTCAGAATGTCGATGAGGACCTGCACCAGATGAAGCTGGAAGGACGGCGGTTGGAGCAATGCTGGTGCTCGAATTGTGCTGAAGCCGACCAATTGTGACATAAAGCTAATTTAAAAGCTTATGCTGTGGCAGTGCAGGCAGCAAAGAAAGAGTTCTTATCTGACCTCATAGCATCCGCAAAGTCACGTCCAGTGGAGCTTTTCCGGGTGGTGCAGCGGATGGTCTGTCCGCCCTCACTCCATCTGCAACTGGAATCTTCCAGTGCCTGCTGTGACATGTTTGTTGACTTTTTGTTGATAAAACCGCTCAGATTCGCTGCAACTTTGATGGTGCACTTATAATAGTAGGTGAACCTGAGGGGGTGGAGAACCCACCTTGTCTGATTTCATGGGATCAATTTCAGTGGGTGTCGCCCAATGATGCGGCGGATGTCTTCGGGGCTGTAAGGGCCACCTGTTGTGAAATAGGTCCGTGCCCATCCTGGCTGGTTAAGGCCTGCCGGGAGACATTAGGGCTGTTGCTGGTGGGGGTTGTCAATGCCATCCTTAGGGAGGGCAGGATGCTGAGCTGAGATGGGAGTGAGGCCCCTGATCAAGAAACCATCTCTTGACATTGACTCCCCAGACAGCTATCGGCTAGTCTCTAACCTTCCCTTTTTAGGGAAGGTTATTGAATGGGTGGTGTCTAGGCAGCTTCAGGGGCATCTAGATTGGGTCAGTTTCCTTGATCTCTCACAGTCTGGTTTTTGCCCTGGGTTTGGCACGGAGACTGCACTTGTGGCCTTGGTTGATGACCTGCACCGTGAATTAGACTGGGACAGATCTTCTATTTTAATTTTATTAGATCTGTCAGCAGCATTTGATACCGTTGACCATGAGATGTTGGTGGCTCAGCTGCGAGACCAAGCCGGGGTGGGTGGAATTGTTCTTGAATGGTTTCATTTGTTCCTGGCTGGAATAACCCAGCATGTGGTTTTCAGGGAATGTACTTCATCACCCTGGGACCTCATGTGTGGAGTCCTGCAGGGTTCTATTCTGTCCCCCCTCCTGTTCAATGTGTATATGCAGCCTTTGGGTGAGGTCATGAGAGGGTTCAGCATGTGTTGTCATCAGTATGCCGATGACACACAACGTTACCTCTCTTTTTCTGTAGACCCAGACCTGGCAGTCTATGTGCTCACCCATTACTTGGCAGCTGTGGGGGACTGGATGATGGTGAGCCATCTGAGGTTGAATCCCGACAAGACGGAGGTGATATTGGTGGGTAGGGCTGGGGTGGTGATGACCCCTATCATTGATGGGGTTTGCCCCCCTATGGCCACACAGGTCCATAGCCTGGGGGTGCTCCTCTAATCACAGCTCCACCTGGATCTTCACGTGGAGGCTGTGATGAAGGGAGCATTTCACCAATTACATCTGGTACGACTGCTGCGGCCATATGTTTCAGACTCAGATCTGGCCACCATCATCTATGCCTTTATCACCTCTAGGCTAGACTACTGTAACACACTCTATGTGGGGCTGCCCTTGGGGATGGTCTGGAGGTTGCAGCTGGTATAGAATGCAGCAGCCCGTCTCTTAATGGGGACGGGTCGCCGTGAGCACATTACACTGGTGCTCTGTTCTCTGCACTGTCTACCTATTATCTTCCGAGACCAATTCAAGGTGCTGGTAATGACCTAAAAAGCCCTAAACAGCCTGGGCCAGGCTTACCTGCAGGACCGCCTCAGGCCCTGAATTGCATTGCGACCCCTGCAGACGGCCGGGGGTGCCCGACTCGAAGTTCCCTGGGTTTCCTGAGTGGCGACGATGGGGACGGCGTTCTCAGTGGCCACTCCCAGGCTGTGGAACTCCCTTCCGACGGAGTTCTCCCTGTCCCTGGACCACCCCTCTTTCCATAGATAGTGTAAGACCTGGCTGTTCCGCCGGACCTTTGGAGTGGGAGACGGGTAGGGTGGAGTGGGGAAGGGAATTCTGCCCTTTTAGTTCTTTTTATCCTTTAAAATGTTTTTAATGATATTGTATATGTTTTATTGATGTTCTGTAAGCTGCCCCACGCTGCTCTTTAGGAGGAGGGGGCGGGGTATAAAAATAGTAAAATAAATAAATAAATACCCATGGAGTCCTTGGAAGAACTGGAGGAGGCCCCATGGGTGGAGATGGGTGCAGCTGTGTAAAGGGACACACCCACCTCCATCCACTGCACCAGAACACCCATCTTCCCGCCCACCCCTGTCCATGTAAACATGGTCCTAGTTTTTAAACCCTGGCATAATGGTTATGACATGAAGCAATACTGTCATCAAGTCATATTTTAACTCCTTTGAAAGAATAAAGGTCTAGAATTTCCAAAGCTCCTAAGTGCCTCTGTTTGATATGACCCTGAATAAGTAACTGATTCCTTTTGGATCATTGGAAGATTAGCAATGTTTGACTTGCAAGCACTTCTGCTAAATAAGCTTTCATTGATCTGCCATCTCCTGCAAGTGCCCAAGATAAACAAAAAAAACAAAAAAAAAATTGGCTGTAGCTCAAAGTTTTAATGAAAGAACCTGCAGCATCTGTGGTCATCATTTACTATCTGGTTACAGGATGTTTCATACCCTCAGGCCATATGTTTTTGACTCATAGCATTGTCTTCCTGCAAGGCAATAAATACATTGCCTCTACCATGTTGTTTTTATCCATTCACGCAAGGGCATTTCTTTCTAACCTGACTGCTCTACAGCTCTTCCCAGTATCTTACAGTTTTCGGTACTGTCCCACCAGAATAACATTCTAGTACTTACCTGCATCCTTTTTGTAGCACACGTTGGAGTTAGTCCAGTTTGGTAGGGGAAAGCATTCTTATGATTTGCGCCATTTAGGAATATTACCCCTTTGGCCATAGAGAAACACCTATTAAGAAATAGGTGAGTCAATGTAGTTGGATCAAGTGTAAGGCCGGAGCCTAGAAAATCAGGATTCATTCAAATCCCTTCTTAGCTGTAAACTCACTGGGTGGCCTTGGACAAGTTGCTTTCCCTCAGCCTCTGTTCTCCAGGAGTATAAAAAAGACCTGCCTCACGGGGTAGTGCTGAAGCAGATCACGATTATAAATCGCTTTGAACACTGAAAGTACTATATAAATAATAATAATGAATGGACTTCTTTAAATTATTTTGTTCAGATTTTTAACCTGCTGCTTTTGCTTGAGGATGCTGGCAGCTATGTTTTTTTCTTAATGGAAATTTGAATAAGAAGTGTAAGATTTATGATACAGCACAGAAGGGCTGATCACAAGCATGCATGCACGAATGCGTTGCCAGGCAGTTTGAAGACACACTGTAGGCCGCATGCCAGGGGTTCACATTGTATGTACATACATGCATGCATGCTGTTTGTGTTCCGCACACCAGTCCACAGGGCACAGCCCCACTGGGTTTTAAGGGATATCTTCATGACTTGCTAATCACACTAGCAAGGTATTTGTGAAATTTCCAAGGCAGAAAGGTGTAGGAAGTGACCTACAGTATTGTAACATTTTCACATGGACCACTTTTAGATGTGCGTGGCACACACACGCACACACAGCATAAAATCCTGCCGTGGGTAAAAATCCTGTGGGCGGGGTTTAGACGTGACATTTCACGTGTTAAAGCCGGTCATGTGTTATTTTAATACCACAAATTATATACCTTGACATCAATGTATTTAATTTGCAGTTTTAAAAGAACGCACAGCCAGCTTTAACGCTCAAAATGTCATATCTAAACCCCGCCCGCAACATGATTTTGTGCCGCGTGTGCACCGCGCACATCTAGAAGTGGCCTCTGTTGAGACATTTTTGCATCTCCCAGTATAGGCACTACGTAACTCCTGGCATCAGGCAAACAAGAGTGAGATCAGTATCGGTTCCTAAATATATACCTAGTGAAAAAAAATTCCGAAAGCTATAAAGTGCTATAAACAGGGACCTATGTTCAATTTCTTTTCCCCATTGCTGCTAGCCACCCATATTCAGCATCAAGCACACATTGGGTGTTTTCAGACAGATTCAGGGCTGCGCATCCCTGGAGCTGTTCCCTGCTTCCCCCTTCTCCCAGCCCCAGCTGGGTCTGGATCAAATGGAACGGTTGGTTCCTCAGCCAGCAGTCTGCCTCTGCGGTGCCTCCCCCCCCCTTAGAGTTGTGGGCTAGAACATCTGTAATGCTATCATGTTGTCCGGGGCAAGAGATGGCTGGAAGCGGAGCAGCAATGTGGGTCCACACATCAGACATACCGCTGCTCCACTTTGGGCTGATGCCCCGGGTTTGGCCATTCTGGTCCGCTGCCAGCACTCTGGGATGTTCCAGAGCGCCACCAGTGGGACTTCTCCACCAGCACATCTAGCCTTGAGACAGACAGGCCACACGGGGTGAAGCAGGCTGCTGTGGCCAGCACCAGGGCACCCTGTCCATCTAAAATCACTCAGTGAACCTAATCCAAGGTCTGCACAAGCACCAAACACAGGTTGCACATGCACACCAAGAGCGCATCACATGCACACCAAGTGCAGAATGTGTGCACATACCATGCACTTGGTATGTACCCATCTTGCACTTGGTGCACTCGTGGACTTTGGGTTGGCTCCATTACTCATTACATCTCTTTTTAGGAACATGTCTCTTGACATACGCTTACCATAATTAGGTTCTGAGAAATCACGTTCACAGCTATCATGCATCTGCTACTGTATCATAGCCACAATTACCTACAGAGAAGCAAACCACCCCAATTTTGGTCTGTGGTAATCGAAGAGTTCACAGAAACATGCTATCATCAAGGCAGTAGCTGATGGGAGGAGACTTTCAGGTAGCTGCTAGAACATGCAGCAGCATGGATTTGTGTAGGAACATTGTCGACAGTATCAGGATGACATCAGCTATTTCAGTTCGTGATGGATTCCCAGGGATTTAATGTTGCATCTGGGAGCACTAACTGGGGTAACAGGTACTTGGTGCTGATGTGTGTAGCTCTGGTAGTAAAGGGGCTGATCCCATGGAGATTCAGTCACCCTGATGGCCTTCCAGTTACTAGGTGTGTGCACCAGGGACCCATGTCATTTTTCATGATTTAAAAACTGTCATTTGTTATCATTAACAAAATGTCATTATTCGTTACCAGTGTCATTGTTGGTATTGGCATTGGTTTTGAGCGATAATTAAGATTTTGGTCTTGGTATCATTTCCGTTGTGGGCTGCCACCAGTGGAAGAAGTGCCAGCAGTCACCTGCCCCAGACTTCTCAGAAGTTGAACTCCTTCCTCATTATAATGCAGTAGTAATAAGTGCACAATGACAATATGAAAAATTACTAATTATGTATGTCTAACCTAAACCTACATGTAATAACCTATGCTATATGCAATATATTTCTAAGTATCTGTATCAATACACTTCTATCAGCTATGTTTTCTAAGTATCTATCATATTCCTATCCTATAATGATAATATATATAATAAAAAGTCCAGTATCTATTTATCTATCTATTGCTCGGTCGGGGGAGACAGACAGGGAAGGGAAAAATAAAGAGTAAAAGGAAAGTTTAGGTATAACACTGAGGGCTGGGGAAGATTTTTAGTGCAAGCACCAGAGTTCTGTAAACACAACCCGACAGAGCAAGAACTAACACAGAACAAGTGTCAAACAGCCTGGCCCTGCAACATAAAGGGTTGTGGTGCCCTTCCCAGAGCCCCCATGATTGGTTCTGGGAAGTAGGAGGCAGTGAGCAATCACAGGGTGCCTTTCAACTGCCTGGGACCTACTTGTGCTGCTCATTGGACATCAATTACATCCATCAGGTCCATCCCCTCTCACAGACCCAGTTCAAGAGTTCAACACTGTTTTTGGTTCCGAGATGTCTGCTCCCTCTGTCACGGCGGATGGGGAGAAGAGGGAGGATTGGAGAGGGGAGGTGATGGCAGGGACCAACAATAACCCCAACACCAACAAACACACACAAATAGACACAGGGCAACTTCCTCTCTGCGTGGGTTTCCCTTTAAGGGGTAAGATGTCCCTCAGGGTAGAGTGTGGGCTTTCTCTCTTGTTCAGAGAGCAACCCGTATCATCATTGGGACAGTTAGAGAGAGGAAGCCACTCGCCCCAAGGACAAGGACAACACAATACTCCCAGGACACACACTTGGGGAATTTCACTGGACCCATGACACTGCATGTGTGGGGAAAAGTGAAGGGGAAAAAGGGGAAGGGAGAGGGAATCCCCAGGGTAGGAAGGGGTAAGGGATATCACAAGTGGGTGTAGGATGGGGCTTGTACTCAAGGGCAAGGATTTGCAGCAAGGAACACAGGGAACTAGGAGGCAAAAGGAAGGAGGAACAAGGGAACCCTTAAACCAGGATCCCACCTCGCTATCATACAACACCAACAAAGACAATACTAGTACAAGATGCACTCACTCACCACTGACTCCGGGGAAGAGGGGGATAAACACAAGGAAGGCTCAGACTCACAATTCTCTCACACCGTAGACCACAATAGATTTATCCAGACAGATAGGGGCCAGTCTCTCACAATTGATTACCAGCGGCGGCTCATGGCCCCGCTGGTTCTATTTATAGCCCTCTGCCTGATTTAGGACCAGTGTGCTCCGGGCGGGGCCCCAACCCACCACGGAGTCCTGTGCTGGACTCTGCATGCTGAAGGGGGGGGCGGGGTCCAGAGTAACGTCAGCGCGAGGAGTAACTCCACCCCCTTCGCACTGAACAGCAGCGGCGCTTCCAGCCTGCGGGAAAGCCCGCTACTAACTACGGTGAGTGGAGCGCGCCCTGACACCCTCCTCCCCTCTCCACATTTCCCTCCAAAAAACCACCTGCCAGGCAATAACGGAAATGACTGTCATTATTTATCTTTGTTATCGTTATTGCAATAAAGATAACAGAAACAAGAATTTTTCATTTAATTTCATTTTTAATTTGTATCCCGCACTCTCCCATCCAAAGGCAGCTCGAGGTGGCTCACAACAGCAAATAAATACAATAATTGGGGGGGTTTTCCCATGCAGGGGAAATCAGTTAAAATAAGTGAGATTGTGGGGGATCCACTTCCACAGACCACCACCAAACAGGAAAGTGGAGAATTTTAAGTCAAACTTGTATCTTACTTCTTAACATGCACTCAGTGCAATTAATGTAGCCTGGGATTAGCATTCTCTCCAGGAATCTGTAGGCAGAAGCTTGCACTTCATCTTTTTAATGCCCATGCTGTTCTCATTCCAGTCCCCACTTGAATAATTTCTGCATACCCTGGATAAAATTTATTATCTCACTATTTTTAGGTTTCTTTGACAACAGCTGAGTATTTACAATTATACACAAGGAGCTGATGAGTTCAACTAAGTGGTTATGGTTGACTGAATACAATAGCCTCCAGGTAGGTATGCAATTAATCCTTTTATTACTTAGATTAATCAAGTTCTCAAAACCACCTCCAACATTATGTCATTCCATAAAGCAGACTACATTGTTTGCATGACTCATTCCAATAAAGTCTGAACTTGCTCTTCTCTAATTTAGAAATTAAAAACAGAGCACACATGTTTAAAGAAGAGGTTCACAAAGTGGCATCCAAGGAGCATGATTGGTCCATGGAACACTTTCTGGTGATCTGTAGAGATCTGGCTGATCACCAGGTGTTAGCCTTGCAGTTTCTAAATACCTGGAATTCTAGTAGATAGAAACAATGAGGAATCAGCCCAGTGCTTAATTAGTTAAAAAAGAAATGAGAGAGAGAGAGAGAGAGAGAGAGAGAGAGATTTTGGAGCTGAAGCCTGTCTGGAAAGTTCAACTTCTCGATGTCGGATTCATGGGAATGTTGAAAGGAGCTGGTGGGTCTGTCCTGGAAGGCCCCACCTTGCCACCAGAGAAAACAAGTCATTTCCAGACAGCTGATGAGTGGCAGTAACAGCACCATCCTTGCCCATCCCCAGAGGCACCAGCCTCAACCCTGCCAAGAGAGAGGCTGATGCTTCGGTGGGTGGATGGGGAGGATGTTTCTGTTTCTCCAATCAGCTGTTTGGCACTGGAGGTGTTTCCCCAAACAAACCGCTGATGGGTGGCAGAAGCATCCCCAGTCCTGGCTTCCATCAAACTATCCAACTCTAGGTGGAGTCTTGAAGAGTAGCAGCAGTGACAGGATTTGGACTAGAACTGCATCAGGTCCAGCTCCTTGTGGGTAATTCCTGCATTTTCAGGTTCTCCAAACAGGCTCCCAGCCCTCCATCAGGTACCTGGTGCCCCAAAATGCCCCAGGACACCCCAGGATGCAAATCCCAGCATCCACGGCTCCCCGAGCCATGGGCTGATTCACCTTACCCACCGGGCTTCTTCTCTGCTCCGGACTCCTGGCTGCTACGTGCTTCTCCCCAGCCGACACTCCACTCAGTTGAGAACAGGGTACCCATTAGCAGGGCACACACAGATGGGAAGTCACTCCCCATCTTCTCACAGAAAAAGCTGAGCAGGGAAGTTCCCCCACACAGCTAAGCAGCGCACAGGCCAGGGAGAAGCAAGGAACAGCCAGGAGTCCTAACCAGAAGATTATCAACACACCCAGTTAGGTGAGTCAGCCTGGAGCCCGGAGACTGGGGTAGCCCATCAGGTCACGTTCAGGTACCAGTTGGTGCCCAAATGCAACTGAGGTTGAGTTGGATACCCCAAATTCAATGGGGTGCCCTATAGGCTGAATACTTGGTTGCAGCTCTAATTCAGACAGAAATACTAGGGCTTAGGGATGAAACCTGGCAAGCCCTGGCACAAATTAAGCCCTGTACCATCTTAACTACCTTCTTGGGAGTCCCTCCCTTCTTGGGTCTTCCTTGGGAGGACCTTGCCAGGGTGGGCAGAAAAGCTTTGCAGTGGTCCCACTCCTTCCTGGCCGATTGATATCAGCGGGTAGTCCTGGGGGATTATACTTCTTCCCCCAGGGGTCTCTTGTGTGGGGTCCCGCAGAGTTCCATTCTGTTCCCCCTCTTGTTCAATGTGTATATGCAGCCGATGGCGGAGGTTGTGCATTGGTGGGGGCACGTTGTCTTCAATACTCCGTTGTTGAAAATACTCAGCTGTACCCCTCCTTTTCATCTGACCCAGGCCTGGCAGTTTTGGTGCTCTCCTGGTGTTTGGTGGCTGTGGGGGACTGGATGAGAATTAGCTACCCGAAGGTGAATCCTGGCAAGACAAAGGTGATGCTTGTTGGCAGGATTGGTGATCTGGGTGACGGGGGTTCTCCCAGCATTGATGGGGCCTGCCCAGAGTTGTCATCTTGTGTTCGGAGCCTTGGGGTGCTCCTGGATCCACAGCTGGTGACTGTGACTAGGATTTCTTTTCTCCAGTTACATCTGGTGCAATGGCTCCATCCATGTCTTATACTCTGATCTTGCCACCGTCATTCATGCATTTGCCACCTCGAGGCTGGATTACTGTAATGCGCTTTATGTGGGGCTGCCCATGTTGATGGTCTGGAAGTTGCAGCTGGAGCAGAATGCTGTGGCCTGTCTGCTTATGGGGATGGGCCACAGGGATCACATTCAATCAGTACTCTGGGCTCTACTGTCTTCTGGGCCCAATTCAAGGTGCTAGTTTTAACCTATAAAGCCCTAAATGGCCTGGGCCTGGACTATCTGAGCAATTTACCACATCTCAGAGCAGCTTCCGCTGTCTTTGCGGGGGCGTCCTCCTGGAGGTTCCTCGCTATAGATTTGTTGGGACCAACAGGCAGCCATTCTTGGCAGCCACAAGTGTTGTGAAACTCGATCCTGGTAGCGGTTTGTCTCAGCCCAAATCTTCTCACCTTCCGGCGCCAGTGTAACCGATTGTTGTTCCATCAGGCTTTTGGTGATGGAGAGGGACTTGGGGATTAAAGTAGAGGTGTGCTCCAGGGATCCATGTCATTATTTGTTTTCGTTTTTGTTATTAAAAACTGTAATTCATTTTTGTCAATGAAATTTAGTTTTTCATTATTGGTATGGGTATCAGACGAAACCAAAAATGGTTTTCAGTTTTGTTTCTATTTTCATCAGAGTGTGTGTGGGGGGGAGGGCTGTGTGTGTTTGTCTGTTAGAAGTGCCAGTGGCAGAAGTGCTAGCAGACTGCATCTCATTATAGCCCTCCCCCACATGTACTGACAAAAATGGAAACGAAACCAAAACCAAAATTTTTTGTTTCGTGTGATACCAATATCAATACCAATAATGAAAAATAAAATTAATTATTGGTTTTGATATTGTTTTTGTAATAACAAAAACAAAACACAAACATTTCGTTTTCACTATCAAAATAACGAAAATGAAGTGCACATCCCTAGATTAAATGTGGGTGGGTTTTTAGTTTTTTGTGCACTAGAATGTTTTTTTTTAATTGTTTTATAATATTGTTCTTATTGATGTATATTTGTATGTTTATATTTATATTTTTATATATTTTTGTGCACTAGAATGATTTTTTAAAATTGTTTTATATTATTGCTCTTATTGACATATATTTGTATGTTTATATTTATATTTTGATGTGGCAGCTTCTAGATACACATTAGCCACAGTCCTCCCTGCCTGTAACTTGTCCCCAGAACTGTGACAGTGGGTCCTGGGGCTGGAGTGGCTGTTTCTTGGTGCGTTGGAAAGACACACGTCTGTGCAAGGAATGATGGTCCCAGACCCATGATGGTGGGTCCTGGGGCTAGAGTGGCAGCTTCTAGATACATATTGACCACAGCCCTCCCTGCCTGTAACTTGGCCCCAGAACCCTGATGGTGGGTCCTGGGGCTGGAGTGGCTGTTTCTTGATGTGGTGGAAAGACACACCTGTGTGAGGAACGATGGCCCCAGACGCATGACGGTGGGTCCTGGGACTGAAGTGGATGTTTCTTGATGTGGTGGAAAGACATGCCTCTGTGCGAGGAACGATGGCCCCAGACTCATTATGGTGGGTCCTGGGTCTAGAGTGGCAGTTTCTAGAGACACATTGGCCACAACCCTCCCTGCCTGTAACTTGGCCCCAGAACCATGACAGTGGATCCTGGGGCTGGAGTGGCTGTTTCTTGATGCAGTGGAATGACACACCTCTGTGCGAGGAATGATGGCCCCAGAACCCTGATGGTGGGTCCTGGGGCTAGAGTGGCAGCTTCTAGATACATATTGGCCACAGCCCTTCCTGCCTGTAACTTGGCCCCAGAACCCTGATGGTGGGTCCTGGGGCTGGAGTGGCTGTTTCTTGA
>QEPC01000102.1:1959496-1972587 GCA_003113815.1 Sphenodon punctatus
CTTCAAAAGAGAGAGACAGCCTGGTTTTCTTCAGACTGAAATCCTAAATATTATTGGGTTTCTTTCTCATTCAACATCTTTATGGCAAAGGGATGAATCTGGACTGTATGTATGTATAACTTCTTGATATCTTTGAGCCAATGAATTGTGCAAATGTTAAGCTTTTACAAGCTTTTTCTTAAGATAGAAATGTTTTAAGATCATGTAACTTTGATTGGCCATCATACCATTCAATCTAAAGATACTGATGCTTTCTATTATATTTAAGTAAGCTTTACATATATTTGTATAATCCAAAAGTCTCATGTTCCCTTATTATAAATGAATTGTCGTTTACAATACTTCCTTTGCTAGCTGGACAACAATGTGAAGTGTAAGCTCATAATATACAATTTGGGGAAAGTGCAGCCCAATTTAGTTTGACTAGTTCAGCTAAGCTACATAGCTCACTTTCCCTTTGTAATTTATGAGAAAAAACGCAAAACGTGACATGATTATCTTCCTGTTGGGGAGAGGTTATATGTGTACACCCAGTGCAAAGAGCTCCTAACTCTCAGAGAACATGTACTGTCTCTGGTGGCTAGAGTGACCTAGCTGGAGGAGCTGAGGCAGACAGAGAGGTATATAGAGGAGTCCTTCAGGGACATAGTAGAAGAGTCCAACCTTCACTCTGGCAGTCCCTGTGCTTCTTTGGAGGGGTGAGGTCTCCAGGGAGGAGAGCATAAACATGAAATGGCAGGAAGCAATTCCATAGCTGGGACCTGCCTTCCAGTTGATTTGTTATCCTCTCGCACCAAGGATATTTCTCCAGGGGTGTGTGCTCAGATGGGTGGGAATAGGATAGCTGTGGTAGTTGGGGATTCAATTATTAGGAATGTAGATAGGTGGGTTTCTGGTGGCCGTGAGGACCGTATGGTAACTTGCCTGCCTGGTACAAAGGTAGCGGACCTCACACCACACATAGATAGAATCCTAGAGAGTACTGGGGAAGAACCTGTTGTCGTGGTCCATGTTGGTACCAATGACATAGATAGATGTAGGACGGAGGTTCCGGAGGCCAAATTTAGGCCTCTAGGAAGTAGATTCAAGTCCAGAACCTCCAGCGTATCATTCTTGAAAATGCTGCCTGTTCCACAAGCAGGACCCCAGAGGCAGGCAGAGCTCCAACTAGGGATGTGTGAACAGATTGTGGTTCGGATGTTTGGTTTGAAAACTGAGTTCGGGCTTGGTTGTTCAGTTCAAAAAAGTTTGGTCTTGACTAATGTTTTGCGGAGTTCAGCATCGCCTCAAGACTTGGGATACTCCAGGGCCCCCCAGGGGGGACCATGGTGGCATATCAGGTCATCAGAGACCCAGCAGCTGCAGACACTGGGAAGGCTTGACGCTTGGCACCCTGGCTTGCCCGGACAGGCAGACTCATCGCTTGGCCCCTAGGGGTTCCCATGGTAGCATGGCAGGCTGTCCAAGACCCAGCAGCAGCAGCAGAGACCAGGAAGGCTTGACACTTGACACCCTGGCTTGCCCGGGCAGGCAGGCTCGGTGCTTGGTCCTTGGGGGTGCCTGTGGCCCTAGGGCTAGCCATCTGAGACCCAGCAGCAGCAGCAGCAGCAGCAGCAGCAGCAGCAGCAGCAGCAAAGACTGGGAAGCCTTGGCCCTTGGCAACCCGGGTTGTGCCCATGGCACCAGGGCTGGCCATTGGAGACCCAGCGGCAACAGGAACAGGATTTATGGGAGCAGCGGCAGCAGCACCAGCAGCACCAGCAGACACCTTGATGAAAAGCAACTGCTCCACCAACTTCGTCCCCAGTCTCAGGAGGTGCGGCAGGCAAATGTCCCCCACCATAGAAAACACCTGCTCACTGGGGACACTGGTTGATGGGCAGGACAGGAGACCCTTGGCCACATTGGACAGGGCCAGCGACACATCCCTCCAAGAGCTGTGTTGCCACCATCTTCTGCCCCTCCCATAAGTTCCATTCAACCCATCGACTTGAGCTTCCTGGACAACCCTGCAGACAGCATCCCCACCAACAAGATAGATATCAGCATGGATTGCGTCCTGGTGCAGGATATGGAGGTAGGTGACCCCATGTGGGTGAGTAGCAAACCACCTGTCAAATCTTGCCTGGGCTTTGGTTTCTGGCACACTTGGAGCTGCCACCACCTGTTCTGGTGCCCGTAAGGCAGGCAATGGGGCACATGGCAGAGGTGGCAAGGGCTATGCCAACAGAGCGGCAGCAGGCATCAGCAGCAGCCCGAGCCCATCACCATGCCCCAAACTGCACAGGCCTGATTTTGGCATTCAGGCTTCAGAGGCTCCCAGCAGTGGCACTAACCAGGGTGTGGTTCAGCAGCACCTCCTGCCAGCGTCCTCCACTGTCACGCAGGGCACTGGAAGGCCTGCACTCCAGGAGGCTGTGGTTGTCTCCGCTGCGGCAGCTGCAGGAGCAGGTGCAGGTGCTTCGGGGTCAGATGTTCCTCCAGGTCCACCAATGTCCCTGACCCCCATTACTGAGGTGATCCCCAGCAGTCCAGGGGCAGGGGCAGGACCTGATCCCCAGGCAATGGCAGCAGGGAGAGGAGAAGCAGCAGCAGCTATAGGGGGCACAAAGAGAGTGGCAGAAGCATGGTGGGCAGTCCATCAGCCTCCCCTTTATGGGACATCACTCTGATCAGGGACAGCAGGCAGATACTATTCCTGAGGAGGAGACCTCTGGTGCTGCTCTTCCCCTCCCAGCAGTGCTGTCAGTGGTGCATCACCCGGTGCAGGAAAGAAAGCAGGAGGGGGCAGAAAATCCTCGGTCTGGGTGGGGCGCATTTTAAGTTGGTGCAGGCAGATGATCCCAGGGAGGTTCAGTGCAGTTTGTGTCAGAAGGCGGTGAAGCATGGGCAGGTGCTCACCAACCTTGGCACAACTGCCATGGTGAGGCACCTCAACGGATGCCAAGGTGCTGTGCTGCTAAGCGGGCAGTTAGGGGCAGTGGACACCAGCGGGTTCCTGACTGCAGTGCCTAGTCGTCCGCCTCCATCAGTAGGCAAGTGTCCTGCTTTAACAGCTGCCGATAGCAGCAGAAGCGGTATCACTGCTAGGGGGGAGCATCAGCAGCAGCATCAGTGCACCATGGAGGAACTGGGGTGAGGGCAGCTGCTAAGACCATCGGCACATAAGCACTGGGGAGGAAGCTGTCCTTCAACTGAAAGCCACGCACATGTTGGCAGAAAGGATTGCACTCGATGGGCAGCCCTTCTCAGTGGATGGGGACATGGGGTTTAGGCACCTGATTGGCTTCCTGGCCCCCCAGTTTAAGCTGCCCTTCCACACCACCCTGAGTCATGCTTTCACCGATGCCTGGCAGCCTGCAATGCCCAGCCAAGCAGGGGTGGCAGCCACCAAGTCCTGGCCAGGCCTCTGCCACTGCTCTGTCGATGCCTGACAGCTTGCACCGCCCAGCCCTGATGGTGACTAGAACAGTGGAGAACCCAGCACAGCATAGACCGAGCATAACTGGAGGCCTACCAGCACCACCCTGAGTCGGCAGGTGGTGCAAGCCCTATACTGGGCTTTAAAGGAGCGGGTGAGGGAACAGATGGCAGGGGCTGGGGGTGCCGCCATCCACTTCACCACCAACCTGTGGTCGAGTAGGAACGTGTAGCATGCCTACCTGGCAGTGACTGATGACACACTGCTGGCAGGAACCAGAGGCAGCATTTGGCAGTGGCAGGAAGGGTCCTGAAGCAGGGTATAAGTGGGCCCTGCTTCAGGCAGAAGTCATGGATGCTGTGGCCCCCACACTTCTCAGCACATTGAGGCACCCATGACCACCATGGTGAGGGAGTGGGTTGCACCAGGTGCACCCTTCACCAAGGGATGCATGGTGATGCACAACATGGCCAACATATTGAGGTCAGTCTACGAGGGGGGCTTCACCAGCATCCGTCCCTTCACCTGGTGTTCAAGGATGCTCTGGGCTTGGGGGAGAAGGGGAATGGGGCACTTAGCTCCCTGATCGAATGGGGGAGGAAGCTTACCAGCGGTTTCTTTAACTGGAGCATGATGGGCAGAGACCTCCTCTGGGCAAACCAGGCCAAGCAAGGCTCCCCAGTGCACCAGCTGGTGCAGGATGTGTCCACCTGGTGGAATTCCTCCACGTTCCTGATGCTCGAGCGGCTTCTTGAGCAGAAAGCCACCTTGCATCAGTTTCAACTGGTGATGGACAGCCGGGCACCTCCAGGGTACTATGGGGTGGAATGGGAGATCCTGTAGCTCTATGGGCACTGGAAGGGTGAGTTGGTGGAGAGGGTCTGGCAGGCAGAGAGGGCTCTGGAGAGTGCACGGCAGTATCAGAAGCATCAGAACACCCATGGGGATGGTGGGAGTGGGAGAAGCCACCCCTTGCAGCTGGCGGAGTCTAACTCTGCCCCCAGCCCAAGCAGTAGCAGCACCACCAGCAACATCCCTATTGCTTCTGGATGATGTGAATGGACAGCCCTCCCTGCCTGGAATGTAAGCCCCAGAACCCTGAGGTGGGTCCTGGGACTGGAGTGACTGCTTCTTGAGGTGGTGGAATGACAACTCCCCATGAGTGGAATGATGGCCCCAGAACCCTGATGGTAGGTCCTGGGGCTGGAGTGGCTGGAGAACTTTGAATGCCGAAGTGGAGAAGGGTTCCATGTGACAGCTCCCAGTGAGCAGAATGACGGCTTCAGAACCCTGATGGTGGGTCCTGTGGCTGGAGTAGCTGGCACCCCTGCTTGGCCTGACATTGCAGATGGAGCAGCAGCAGAGGCCTGCCCAGGGCTTGGTGGTGGGAACGCCTTCTTGGCTGGGCATTGCAGGCTGACTGACATCGGCAGAACAGCAGCAAAGGCCCAGCCACGGCTAGGAGGCTGGCACTCCTACTTGGCTGGGCATTGCAGGCTGGCTAGCCTTGATGTGGGACACTTGCAGACAATTGGAATGACAGCCCTCCCTGCCTGTAACGTAGGCCCCAGAACCCTGATGGTGGGTCCTGGGGCTGGAGTGGCTGCTTCTTGAGGTGGTGGAATGACAACTCCCTGTGAGTGGAATGACAGCCCCAGGACTCTGAGGGTGGATCCTGGGGCTGGAGTGGCTGGAGAACTTTGAAGACCAAAGGGGAGAAGTGTTCCATGTGATGGCTCCCCATGAGCGGAATGACGGCTTCAGAACCCTGATGGTGGGTCCTGGGGCTGGAGTAGCTGGCACCCCTGCTTGGCCAGGTGTTGCAGGTGGAGCAGTGGCAGAGGTCCAGCCAGGGCTTGGTGGCCTGCACCCCTACTTGGCCAGGCGTTTCAGGCTGGCAATGTTAAGTGGCACTGCTTCAGAGCACCCACTCAGATGGAGTGTTTAGGGAGGGATTCAATCGGGCGGCTCCCAGCATGCTTCCCATAGAACAGCAAGTCACCATGCACTCCCTCTGCCATGGACCATGGGGGAGGGGGAAGCACACTGGGCTGACCTTTGCAATTGACATGTCCCTGCCCGGTGTGAGCCCTAGGGAACCCAGGCTCCCAGCTATTTTTTCTGAGACTATGTCCCCTGCACACTGAGTGCCAGGAGAGCATCGCAGTTCTGGTGGCATCCGATCAGCTCTCACTGGCCCTTGAAAATCCCTAACTTGGCCCAGGGACAGCTGGCTCTGCTCCTGTTGTACAGAGACAGCTATTTTAGAGGAGGTATCCAGCATCATCACTGAGGCAGGTGAGGAAATAACCAAGAGGAGCTTGCTTGCAGGCTGGCTGGAATGGGTGGGGGAGTGACAGAGGCCCGTCCAGGGTTGTACTCGACAGAGCTGAAGAAGGAGGAGGGTCGCTGTGGTGAGCCTTGAAGCATAGTGCGCGTGGCCCTGGTGGACCCAACCCAAGGTGCAGATCTTGGTGGTAGTAGCAAATGAATAATATTATTCAAACGACAACCCATGGCACAGCAGAGGCAGCATTGGCAGCAGAAGCAGATATTGAATTGCCTGGACACAGAACCCATGGCACAGACAACATAGGCGGCATTGGCAGTTGAACCCTGAGGGTGGGTCCCGGGGCTAGAGTGGAAGCCTCTGGCTGCAGTGGAAGGACAGCCCTCCCAGTCCCCGACCTTTATGTGCATATCCTTCTGGAGACGGTTGGAGTGAGTTATTGACTATGTTTGTATCCCACTCCATTTTCTATTTTAATGGAATTTGTCCCTGAATGCTCAAGTGGATAATCTCTTTGTCCTCTTTGCCAGCATTGCAGGCTGGCTTGGCTGGCATTGGTGTGGGAGAGGCAGAGGCTCGGACAGAGCAGCAGTGATTGTGGTGGTAGTAGGAAATAATTAATCATATTCAAACAAGAACTTTGAAGGACGAAGTGGAGAAGGGTTCCATGTGAACAGCAGTTGTTGAACATGGGTCAGTTGGTCCTAAAAGATACAAGCTGGGCCCTTCCTGTGGATTTCCCCAGGCTGGCTGACATGGGTGGGGGAGCGGCAGAGGCCGGGCCAGGACTTGGTGGCTGGCACCCCTGCTTGGCTGGGTGTTGCAGGCTTGCATCCTACTCTCAGGATCTGAACAAGCTATTCTGCCAATTGGTCAAGCCTTGCCCAGTGGTGAATCATGTGGCCACCCAGTAGCAGACATTTGGTTGCTGGGGCAGAACCTGTGGCACAGACAGAATAGGCGGCATTGGCGGCAGCAGCAGCAGATATTGGATTGCCCGGATACAGAACCAATAGCACAGACAGAATAGGCGGCATTGGCAGCAGCAGCAGACATTGGATTACCCGGGTATAGAACCCATGGCACAGACAGTGGAGGTGACATTGGCAGCAGAAGCAGACATTGAGTTGCCCAGGTACAGAACCCATGGCACAGACAGCAAAGGTAGCATTGGCACACCAGAATCAGACACTGGATTGCCCAGAGGCGGCATTGGCTACATTGGCACAGCAGGAGCAAGTATCAAATGTGAACATTCCATGTGAACAGCAGTTGCTGAACATGGGTCAGTCGGTCCTAAGCGACGTGAACCGGGCCCTTCCTGTGGATCAACACAGCTGTGGCAGGCATCATCTGCCTCTGCCTGCCCTGCCCTCCATGCCATCCTCTGCGGTGGCAAGGTCAGTGGGGTGGGGTCCCGGGCCAGCGTCCTGCCTTGGCGTGCGCATAGCAGCTGACTTGGAACAGGTGCGGACCACAGGAATCTGACTGTTTCAGTAACCTCAGGATGAGGATTGGCTCTAAGGGCCACCATGCTGTGCCCCTCCCATCCCAGCACTAGGGTGCAAGCTGTCTTTCAACTGAATGCCACATGCATGTTGGGGGAAAGGATTAGGTATGGACCAGGGGAATCCAGTTGTTTCAGTAACCTTGGGATGTGGATTGTCGATTGGCTCTAAGGACTGGGCATTGTGGGCTCATCCAAGCTATGGCAGTGTACAAGAGTGCGGAGCAAATGGCTAACATGCAGCACCAGCAGCAGTGGCACAGGCCAGACCAGGGCTCAGTGCTGGGCACCCCTGATTAACCATGCCTTGCAGGCTGGTGGGAAAGGATGTGGAGTTGCTGGGTTTTCCTTCCCAGTCATTTCACATATGAAATCCCATCTTTCTCAGAGCACTTGGCTGCATAGGAAGTGAGGTGTCTACTGAAATCCTATAGTATTTGGTGTGTATGTGTCAGAATATATGATGTTTCAGGGCCCAGTCCTGGAGAGGTTGTAGTTGAGCTCTGCATCGATGTGCATTGGCAGCAGCAGCAGACCTTGGATTGCCGGGGCACAGAACCCATGGCACAGACATCAGAGGAAGCATGGGCAGCAGCAGCGGACATTGGATTGTCCGGGCACAGAACCATTGGCACAGATAGCAGAGGTGGCATTGGCAGCAGCAGCAGACTTTGGATTGCCCAGAGGCAGCATTGGAAACATTGGCACAGCAGGAGNGCACCCCTACTTGGCCAGGCGTTTCAGGCTGGCAATGTTAAGTGGCACTGCTTCAGAGCACCCACTCAGATGGAGTGTTTAGGGAGGGATTCAATCGGGCGGCTCCCAGCATGCTTCCCATAGAACAGCAAGTCACCATGCACTCCCTCTGCCATGGACCATGGGGGAGGGGGAAGCACACTGGGCTGACCTTTGCAATTGACATGTCCCTGCCCGGTGTGAGCCCTAGGGAACCCAGGCTCCCAGCTATTTTTTCTGAGACTATGTCCCCTGCACACTGAGTGCCAGGAGAGCATCGCAGTTCTGGTGGCATCCGATCAGCTCTCACTGGCCCTTGAAAATCCCTAACTTGGCCCAGGGACAGCTGGCTCTGCTCCTGTTGTACAGAGACAGCTATTTTAGAGGAGGTATCCAGCATCATCACTGAGGCAGGTGAGGAAATAACCAAGAGGAGCTTGCTTGCAGGCTGGCTGGAATGGGTGGGGGAGTGACAGAGGCCCGTCCAGGGTTGTACTCGACAGAGCTGAAGAAGGAGGAGGGTCGCTGTGGTGAGCCTTGAAGCATAGTGCGCGTGGCCCTGGTGGACCCAACCCAAGGTGCAGATCTTGGTGGTAGTAGCAAATGAATAATATTATTCAAACGACAACCCATGGCACAGCAGAGGCAGCATTGGCAGCAGAAGCAGATATTGAATTGCCTGGACACAGAACCCATGGCACAGACAACATAGGCGGCATTGGCAGTTGAACCCTGAGGGTGGGTCCCGGGGCTAGAGTGGAAGCCTCTGGCTGCAGTGGAAGGACAGCCCTCCCAGTCCCCGCCCTTTATGTGCATATCCTTCTGGAGACGGTTGGAGTGAGTTATTGACTATGTTTGTATCCCACTCCATTTTCTATTTTAATGGAATTTGTCCCTGAATGCTCAAGTGGATAATCTCTTTGTCCTCTTTGCCAGCATTGCAGGCTGGCTTGGCTGGCATTGGTGTGGGAGAGGCAGAGGCTCGGACAGAGCAGCAGTGATTGTGGTGGTAGTAGGAAATAATTAATCATATTCAAACAAGAACTTTGAAGGACGAAGTGGAGAAGGGTTCCATGTGAACAGCAGTTGTTGAACATGGGTCAGTTGGTCCTAAAAGATACAAGCTGGGCCCTTCCTGTGGATTTCCCCAGGCTGGCTGACATGGGTGGGGGAGCGGCAGAGGCCGGGCCAGGACTTGGTGGCTGGCACCCCTGCTTGGCTGGGTGTTGCAGGCTTGCATCCTACTCTCAGGATCTGAACAAGCTATTCTGCCAATTGGTCAAGCCTTGCCCAGTGGTGAATCATGTGGCCACCCAGTAGCAGACATTTGGTTGCTGGGGCAGAACCTGTGGCACAGACAGAATAGGCGGCATTGGCGGCAGCAGCAGCAGATATTGGATTGCCCGGATACAGAACCAATAGCACAGACAGAATAGGCGGCATTGGCAGCAGCAGCAGACATTGGATTACCCGGGTATAGAACCCATGGCACAGACAGTGGAGGTGACATTGGCAGCAGAAGCAGACATTGAGTTGCCCAGGTACAGAACCCATGGCACAGACAGCAAAGGTAGCATTGGCACACCAGAATCAGACACTGGATTGCCCAGAGGCGGCATTGGCTACATTGGCACAGCAGGAGCAAGTATCAAATGTGAACATTCCATGTGAACAGCAGTTGCTGAACATGGGTCAGTCGGTCCTAAGCGACGTGAACCGGGCCCTTCCTGTGGATCAACACAGCTGTGGCAGGCATCATCTGCCTCTGCCTGCCCTGCCCTCCATGCCATCCTCTGCGGTGGCAAGGTCAGTGGGGTGGGGTCCCGGGCCAGCGTCCTGCCTTGGCGTGCGCATAGCAGCTGACTTGGAACAGGTGCGGACCACAGGAATCTGACTGTTTCAGTAACCTCAGGATGAGGATTGGCTCTAAGGGCCACCATGCTGTGCCCCTCCCATCCCAGCACTAGGGTGCAAGCTGTCTTTCAACTGAATGCCACATGCATGTTGGGGGAAAGGATTAGGTATGGACCAGGGGAATCCAGTTGTTTCAGTAACCTTGGGATGTGGATTGTCGATTGGCTCTAAGGACTGGGCATTGTGGGCTCATCCAAGCTATGGCAGTGTACAAGAGTGCGGAGCAAATGGCTAACATGCAGCACCAGCAGCAGTGGCACAGGCCAGACCAGGGCTCAGTGCTGGGCACCCCTGATTAACCATGCCTTGCAGGCTGGTGGGAAAGGATGTGGAGTAGCTGGGTTTTCCTTCCCAGTCATTTCACATATGAAATCCCATCTTTCTCAGAGCACTTGGCTGCATAGGAAGTGAGGTGTCTACTGAAATCCTATAGTATTTGGTGTGTATGTGTCAGAATATATGATGTTTCAGGGCCCAGTCCTGGAGAGGTTGTAGTTGAGCTCTGCATCGATGTGCATTGGCAGCAGCAGCAGACCTTGGATTGCCGGGGCACAGAACCCATGGCACAGACATCAGAGGAAGCATGGGCAGCAGCAGCGGACATTGGATTGTCCGGGCACAGAACCATTGGCACAGATAGCAGAGGTGGCATTGGCAGCAGCAGCAGACTTTGGATTGCCCAGAGGCAGCATTGGAAACATTGGCACAGCAGGAGTGGACTTTGGATTGCCCAGAGGCAGCATTGGCACAGCAGGAGCAGACTTTAGATTGCCCAGAGGCAGCATTGGATTTGACACAGCAGGATCAGACATTGGATTGCCCAGGGGCATCATTGGCAACATTTGCACAGCAGGACCAGACTTTAGATTGCCCAGAGGCAACATTAGCACAGCAGGAGCAGACTTTAGATTGCCCAGAGGCATCACTGGCAACATTTGCACATCAGGAGCAGACTTTGGATTTCCCAGAGGCATCATTGGCAACATTGGCACAGCATTTCCCAGAGGTATCACTGGCAACATTGGCAGGGCAGGAGCAGACTTTAGATTGCCCAGAGGCAGCATTGACAACATTAGCAGAAGAGGATCAGACTTTAGATTGCCCAGAGGCAACATTGGCAACAATGACAAAGCAGGAGCAGACTTTAGGATCAGGCTTTAGATTTCCAAGAAGTATCTAATATCTACAAAGGTCTAGTCCTACAAACATACTATAAAATATTAAAACTGTATTCACTACACACTATCTCTACCTATGCTCTATAGCTAAGCTAACTCCTACATCTATGGTATCTGTCTATCTATCTCTTTATATATACTAGGGGTGGGACACTGGGGAGAATACTGGATACCGGATGTACCGGTATCGGCATATCGGATTTTTAACATTGGCTGCGGTACCTGATGTTTTACATTGCGGCTATTAACCTCAATCGCCGCAATGTAAAAAATCCAGTACCGCGGATAAATATTGGTAAATATTGGATTTATTGGAATAAGCCGATACACCCAAATACCGGCAATATCGGATCTTGGGAGAACCTGAATTCCCACCCCTAATATACACATACACAGGGATGGAGGGTGGGGATATAGACAGCTCACAACAAACAACACAGGAAGGTGAACAAAACTGAAATGAAACCAAAATCAATGTAATCCTACTCTAAATAAATTGAAAAACAGGGGAAGGGAATCAGGGATGGAATATATACAGGGAGGGGGGAAGGATTCAATGGAGGGTAGGGAGAAAGAACAGAGGAAGGGTTAAAAAATAAAAATAACACTTAAATCTATCTAATCTAATCTAAATAAACGAAATTATGAAGTAAACGTGTGGAAATGGATGAAACAGGAGGAGGATGGCAATGGATTAGGAACACAAACTGCTGTGAGAGGGAGACTTCTGAAAACGCCTGCTGACAGGATCAGTGGCTAACTCAGAAGGAACTGGAAGGGGGGAGGGCAGTAACTTTTGTTACTTGCTGCGCCCGCCTTACCAGAAGCCCCATTGGCTCTGTGCAGCCTAGTCCATGGCCAATTGCATCCTGCGAAGGCAGTGGTCTGAAGAAAAGAGGGATGTTGATTGGGCAGGCAGGCTGCTATTCCAAGTCTCTCCGCCAGGAAGTCTGCTCCTTGGGTGGCCCCCCCTCCTCCATGGGCTTGTTTACCACGTTTTTCCCACCCGAACGCTGCCGAACGTGGCCGCTCAACTGAACTGTTCGGTCTTTCGAACATTCAGTTTGGATGTTTGGTTCGGTTGACCAAATATGCCGATTTCAGCCCAAACACTGAACATTCGAACCGCATTCGCACATCCCTAGTTCTAACGTCTCAATGTGTGGATGAGACAATGGTGCAAGGAGGAAGGCTTTAGATTTACCAGGAACTGGGCAGCCTTCTGTGGAGGGGGGAGCCTATACAGACGGAATGGGCCCCACCTTAACCAGAATGAAACCCGGCTGCTGGTAGTAAAATAAAAAATGTGATAGAGCAGTTTTTAAACTAGAACCTGGAGGAAAGCCCATAGACACTGTGGAGTGCACAGTTCAGACTGTGGCATCTATGCAGGAGGATGTTAACTTAGCGGATTTAAAGTTGCTTAAGACTGAGGAAGGGATAAAAATGAAGGGACTTCAGGTGGAATTTGCTGGAGAATAGATAAATTACAATTCAAGGGTGCTGGATACAGTCCCCTATAATGTGCACAGTAAGAAGAATAAAAAGAATACACATAAACGTCTATATGCAAATACTAGAAGCCTAAAAAGTAAGATGGGAGAATTAGAGTGTATGGCGCTAAATGAAGATCTAGACATTATAGGCATCACAGAGACATGGTGGAATGAGGATAACCAATGGGACACTGTAATACCAGGGTACAAAATATATCGGAATGACAGAGTAGATAGAGTTGTTGGCGGGGTGGTTCTATATGTAAAAGACAACACTAAGTCAATTACGATTAAAATTTTAAAGGATGTAAACTGTTCCCTAGAATCTCTATGGATAGAAATTCGAGGTGTAAAGGGGAAGAGTATTGCAGTAGTGCTATACTATCGTCCCCCTGACCAGGACGGAGAGACTGATAAAACAATGCTAAAAGAGATTAGACAGGCTACTAAAGTCGGCAACATAATAATAATGGGTGACTTCAATTACCCAAATATTGATTGGGGGAATGTTTCCTCGGGGTGGGACGTGGAGGTCAAATTTCTGGATGCC
>QEPC01000102.1:1996040-2009254 GCA_003113815.1 Sphenodon punctatus
CTCGCCTCTGAGTCTTTTTTTAAACAAAAATCCAGGCTGGGCAGGGTGGGTGGGGGGTGTCCCCCCTTCCACCCACGCAGCCTGGGAGGGGGAGGGGGAAGGAATTAATTTATTTCATTGATTTCAATGGGGACACAGTGCCCCATTGAAATCAATGAAATAAAACCGGTACCGATATACCGGATTTAATCCGGGAATCCGGTTTTTAGAGAACCGGTAACCGTTAAATCCGGTAGCCGGTAATGGGCCCGGGGTCCCACCTCTAGTGGTTACTAGAAATCAAAGGTAAATATAACACATTCCTGATCTATACTGGTTGAGTTCCTAAATAAGCATCTTACCCTATAAAGGTCTATACGTTTCTCTCAGTCCTTTGATGTAAGCAACTGGGTCTCCAGACTTAGAGTAGAAAGCAAAATCATGTCTCTCTTAGTTCATGTTCTCCAGTCTGACTTGCTGGCAGACTTTTATATGCAGATGTAACTCAAGGTGGCTCTGGGCAAGCAATAGCGAAGCTGGCTTAAGTACCCTTGTTCCTTCTTTGTCTCAGATTTCCCGCCTTGGAGAAAATGTGTGGCCTGTAGGCAACCCAGGCAAATATGAAGGTTGTTTTGCATCTCCACAGGGTTCCGTATGCCAAGTGTTCTCAAATACACATTCTTTGTATCTCTTTGCATTTCCTGGAGTTTGGTCACGTGTCACAGCTCTGATTTGGGTTTTACAGTTCTCAATTACATTACATACATGTGGAACCTTTTGCTTTACATATTTACCAGGCTTGTAATGTACATGTAGGACCATGTTACACGTGTGTGACCCTATGTTCCTCCGTGACAGATGAGTCATGGAGCAACCTTACCCCAACTGGGGTACAGCTGCCCAAAGGTGGGGCAACTCATTTTCCCAGGCTGTGCTTGCCCCTCCATTTGGGGAGCAGCACTGTGGGGCCATGAGAACCACATGTTGGGGGTGGGATTTTGGTCAGGCCAGGGGAGTGAGGAGGGAGAGGGGCTAGGCACCTGCTCATGTGGCCAGCGCCACAGCCACCCTAGCTGTGGCAGAAACTCTGGCAGCAGCCAGCCTAGCTTCCCCATGACAGTCTGCCCTGCTCCCTGCAGTGTGGCAGTGGCAATTACCTGCCACAAGGCCACACGAGGATTGGGCCGCCACAGCTTATGTGACTGCATCCATTACCTCTACTGTATGGAAAATTTAATTGGCACTTGTCTAGCAACACTTTGCTAATCTGTATAGTATAGAATATCTCTGGTATTTACCAACGGTATTTAAAGCTTTAAACTTAGAATGTTCCCTAAGCCAGGGAAGATTGGAAGCCTGAACTAACAGATGGACAGAAAACTCCATTGAGTGAAGTATTGGCTGCCATTCAGTGAATGGCAGGCAGCTAATAAAGCACTCAAAGGAGTTTTCAGTCCATCTGTTCCTAATAAAAATAAATGATGATGTTCTGGACTTGGTTGTTTTGATTCTTCATTTTACTGTTGAATAGAATGACCGGGGAGCTGATCCTAAAAGTCCTTTACAGTCTATCCTGAACCCACAAAAAAGTGTTGGTATTTGTTTCCTTTGGACGTGCCTCGGCAAAAATATTTTCTTTCCCTTTTTTTCTGATTTATTGAGAGAACTTATTATGCTTGAATGAACTTAATAGCCTCACACGCCCATTGTTCTGTTGCAAGTAATGGAATTAGATTAGTGCTGCTCATTTTATTGGGATGAGTCTTTATGCTTGTCCTATATTTGGGAAAATACGTGTTTATGAAACTCTCCCTTGTTGTGCAAGAAAGCCTGGGGTGTTGCTTTACTAGAACACCTTTTGCAGTGATGGTAAAACACTTTCAAATGGAATTTATTTCCATAGAGTGAAGAAGTGTAAGAAAGGGAGAGAAAGAAAATTTGCCTCTAACTTTAGGGAGGCTGCAATTATACAGTCTAGTTTTTCTGTGTATTTTCTGTGGTGTTTGAGAGAAAAAGTGGTTTGGATGATATCTTTTATTTGGAAGGTGGCCCCTATTTTGGGTGTTTATAAAACTAGTTTTAATAGGGAACCCTACTTAGACACAAGTAACCGGCATTTAAGAAGGCAGTATACTTCCCTCCATTTTCATCAGATGCAGACTGCAGTTCTGGAAGGCAGGCTTCTAAGGACCTCCTATGGAGATCATCGATGTCTGTGCTCCATGAATAAGATAGAGACAGTTGAGCACTTCCTGATGTACTGTCCATTTTATAAGTATTTACGTGAAGTTTGGTTAGCCCCCCTACTAGCGGAAAAAGGTGTAGAATCTACAGAACCCCTTGTCTATTTAAGCAATCTAACATAACTTGATGACCTGAAGGCTGTTGCAATTTTCCTGTCTTTGGCTGCTAAGAGGCGGGAAGTCATTCATGCACGGCTAAAACAAAGACGGGGGTTCCCTTGGACTAAAGTGAATTAAATTGTTTTATATTTATACTTATACTCGGTTGAGGTCAAGTTCCTTTTATTTTATTCTTATTATATAATTGTTTTTATTTTCTTGTTTTTATCTTTTGTCATTTTGTATTATATTATATTTTACTGTTTTGTAATAGTTTACTTCTTGGCCATGGTGGAAGCCGGTGCCTAAATAAATGAAATGAATTATATCTTTTACTGGACCAACTGTTGTTGGTGGAAATAAGTAAGCTTTTGGGCCACAGAGGGTTCTACCTCAGGGATCTAGAGTAGTGTACGCTTTATGCCTGAGGAAGGGCTCTGTGTGACCCGAAAGCTTTCTTATTTCCTCCAACAAAAGTTGGTCCAATAAAAGATATTGTTTGAACCACTTTTCTTTCTGTCACTTAGGACCAATGTGGCAACCACACTCTCTCTCCGGACTGTAAGGGTTTGAAAGATAGCAGATAGTAGGGATGGGCGAACGCAGTTCAGATGTTCAGAGTTCGGACCGAACTTGGTCTGTTCGGATGTCCGAACCAAATGTCCAAACCGAACTCTCGAATGACTGAACAGTTCTGTCATGTTCAGACGAGTTTGGATAAGTTCGGAGGCAGGAAAAACATCTGTCCAGGGCCGAAAAATTAGGTTTCAGTTTCAATTTTGGTTCCGTTTCTGTTTCTGTTTCGATTTCGCTATTTTTGAATGTTTGGCCAAGTTCGGCCAAACCGAACTTGGCTGAACCGAACCATCGAACCCGAACTTGGGTTTCGAACTAAACGACCGAACATCCAAACCGCATTCTGTTCGCCCATCCCTAGCAGATAGAGATGTGCGAACGCGGTTCGGAAGTTCGGAGTTCGGACTGAATTCGAATAGTTTGGTTGACCGAACCGAACTTTCGAACCGAACTCGAATTCAACCGAACTGTTCCGTCGAATACAAACCAGTTTGGAAGGCCCCAAAAACCCAGTGTTGAATTTTAGAACTCATTTCAGAAGTTCAGAATTCAACCGAACTTTAATAGTTTGGTCGACCGAACCGAACTTTTGAACCAAACTCGATTTTCGAACCGAAATAAACTGAACCGAATTTCCGAATTAGGTTCTGTTCGCACATCCCTAATAGGAGTGGCTGTTGTGAGCAGGAGGGAGTGCGATATAAATGTAGTGAAATAAAATAAAATAAATAAATAAATGTTACATTGGGTGTTTTCAGACATGACGGGGCCAATTGGCCCCGTCACGAAATGAATACATTGATCCCCCGCCGGGATGACCCCATCATACCC
Organism: Sphenodon punctatus; assembly: GCA_003113815.1. NCBI lineage: Eukaryota > Metazoa > Chordata > Lepidosauria > Sphenodontia > Sphenodontidae > Sphenodon > Sphenodon punctatus. Next base: position 1,999,769 of record QEPC01000102.1, read on the forward strand.
TACCAGGAAGCGTGGTTGAAAGTGACCCCATGTGGGGATTGAGCGTGGCAAACATCTGGTGGCCGCCAAACAGACGTGCGAATCACAGTGACCACAGGTGGGTATTCAGCGTGGTTCACTGTGATCTCGTAATGTCTGAAAATACCCATTGTTATGTTTACATTTTGTTATAATATGGCATTACTTATTTTTTCCCCTTTATGTGCATGATTAATATTGTCTCTTTATATCCAAGGAGAACTGACATAAGTAGGAATCGGAATTCATGGTCAAGTATTGAAAGACCTTTTCTTGCTTCAAAAAATAGTACAACACCTTTCCTTTCCTTACCACTCTCCCCTCCCCTCAACTGGAAGCTAACAGCCCATTCCTAAACACTGCACCACTGTGCAAAAAAAGTGCATTTGCAATGTGTGCATAACCCACATTCAGCCTTTGTGTAGGGAATGTGTGCAAACCATGCACAACTGCGTGCATGTGAGTTTAGGTTCAGGCCCTAAAATATTAATACACCCCACCTGGTTTTGCAGAAAATAATGGAATAGATTAGATATACCATAAAGTCTACAAATGCTGTGTAAAATCTCATAGTTCTGACTTAAGCCAATCAGAGTCCTTTGGGAGAAGAAGATGTTATAAATCTTTAATAATAATAAATATTATGCAGGATATAAACAGGATAAAAATCTAAAAGGACTTTTAGTAACTTACAAATACCAGTTACTACTACTACAACAACAACAATAATAATAAATAATTGTTGTAGTCGTAGTAGTAGTGGATGAATGAATTAATAAATCTTTTTTTAGCCATAACTATAAGTTATTGGCAATATTTAACAACCAACCAAAACTAACCAAGTCAAAATACACATTTACAAAATTTAATTTAAATAATATTTTTTTTAAATGTTGGATACATGTTCCTCCATACAAACTTAAAATCAACCACTGAATAACACACCCACCTTGACTGGGGATAATCAAAAGCATCCAAAGATACCCCAAAATACCTGCCATAACCCCTTATTCTTCTCCTAAGTTCCTTGGACATCTCACTTGTGTGACTAAATTTCCAAAAACTGCCATGGACAGCATCAGTTCTGAGACCTTGGAATCCAAACAAAGGTCATAGAGGTCAACAAAGGGAAACCTTGTCTGGGTTTCTCCAAGCACCGAAAGTAACTTGCCTCTAAATCTTTCAAATTTGGGACATACAAAAAGGATGTGATTGTACGTGTCCAGCTCCTGCATGGAGCAGGACATACACCTCCTTTCCTGCAATGGCACCCCCAGATATTGTCCCTCCAATATAGCCGAGGGAAAAACTCCACATCTAAAGCACATAAAGGCCCATTGCAAAAAGAATTTAGACCAGACTATCAAATAGTTTGTTTCCATAAGTGGTCTTACGGGGGCTTATAGAAAGGATTCACCTTCTGGTGCCTAAGCATGTCAGCATCTATTTGAAGTTGCTGGTCGCTGAGCCTCTGCTTCATCAGGACCATAGCTTGTTTGGTTCCCAAGGATACCAAGTGTCCTGGTGAAGATCCGAGCCTCCCAAGTACAACCACCAACTGCCTCTGCCAAGAGAATAACAACCCCTCATCTCTAGCTCTCCCCAGGAGGGACCTATCACCCTGGGGTAGAAGTTNCTATCAAATAGTTTGTTTCCGTAAGTGGTCTTACAGGGGGCTTATAGAAAGGATTCACCTTCTGGTGCCTAAGCATGTCAGCATCTATTTGCAGTTGCTGGTCGCTGAGCCTCTGCTTCACCAGGACCATAGCTTGTTTGGTTCCCAAGGATACCAAGTGTCCTGGTGAAGATCCGAGCCGCCCAAGTACAACCACCAACTGCCTCTGCCAAGAGAATAACAACCCCTCATCTCTAGCTCTCCCCAGGAGGGACCTATCACCCTGGGGTAGAAGTTCAATCTTCTGACAAGAACTTGAAGTACAAAAACCCTAATGGGAAGGCAGCCGGTCTCTAATCGCAGAAAAACCTGCAGGATTCCTTGGGGAACACCCAAAATGGCCCTCAAGAAACCGTTTTGGACCGTTTCTAATTGCTCCAAAAAATCCAGTTTCCACATGGGAAAGGCATATAGCAGCTGAGCCTGAAACAACCAAAGTGCCGGCAAAATCAGCTGGCCCCTTTTACCAAAGTAAATGCCACGGATGGCACTCACTGTTTGCTGGGCCTGATTTTTTACTGTGGACCAGTGATCCCGCCAACCAGGGGAGTTAGAGAAGGTGACTCCCTGGTATTTGAATTTATCAACCTGGGAGATCTGATGACCGTTGATCTGCCACTTATGAGTCTCACTGTGTTTCCTACGGCCAACAATCAAGACCTTTGTTTTCGCATAGTTAATAGTGAGGCCCTAGTTGAAACAATAATCCCTAGTCCGTTGCATCGCATGGCGTAGGCCCACCAGTGTCCGGGAGATAAGGGCAGTGTCATCAGCGTAAAGTAAAAATGCCACCCTTCTACTCCCAATACCTGTGGGGGGTGAGAATGAACCTCAGACAGGAAAGAGGGAAAGTCGTTCAAAAAGATGTTAAATAGTGCAGATGCCAAAAGGCAGCCCTGCCTCACTCCCTTATCAACTTTCACTTTCCGTTCACCCTCCTTGGTGAACCTAACCTGCAAGGTGTTATACTCGTGAAGGCGGATCAGCAAGAAAAGAAGTCTCGGCTCCATCTGCAGGGATCTCAGTTTTACCAACAACCGGCTCCTGCAGATGGAGTCAAATGCCATCAACAAAGCATAAATATACCTTCAGTCCCTGACCAAGAGATTTTTCCACTAAACGAGCAAGAACCAGAGCATGATCCAACATTGAACGGGTTTTCTGGAAACCAGCCTGTTCAGGTATGATGACTCTATTATCATCCAACCAACCCTGGAGCCTATTCAGCAGAAGCCTTGAGTAAAGTTTCCCAAGGATGCTGAGCAGGCTGATGGGACAGTAATTCCCCAGGGCCCAGGGGTCTCCTTTCTTAAAAATAGGGGTCACAATACTATTGGCCCATGATCTGGGGACCACTCCTGTTGCGTTTATATATGTAAAGACCAGGGCCAACAACCTAGTCCACCAATCCGGAGCCTCCTTCAGGTGTTCCACAGTTATTAAATCAGCTCCAGGGGTCTTCCCACTTTTGAGCTGACAAATCAAGTCCTTGATCTCTTCCTCAGAGACTGGAGGCCAGTGCGGAAAAGAGTCATATTCCTCAACAGAAGGATTGGCGGAAGATAGGGGCGATACCGAGAAAATATCCTCGTAAAATCTCTCCCACACCTCTGGTGGTAACACCACTGTGGCCATAACATCTCCCCTCAATCTCGCCTGGTGAATAAGACCCCAGAATTGTTTAGAACTCCCACTCCCCGCTGCCTGTTGCAACAGCGCCCACTGCTGCTTCTCAAAAGTCAGACGCTTCAAAAAAAATCAAGCTTCGATATTGAAAACGGAATTTCAAAAAAGCCGCTTTACTGACACCAGAAGGATATTGCTTCAGTCAACTGGAAACTTGTATAAGGAGTGAGCGCTGAATACAACATTCTTTTTCAAACCATACCGAGGATTTCCCCAGGTGAGAAGGAGGGTGGGTCCTTAGCGGTCAATAGTGGCCTAAGTAGAACAAGAACTTGTTCAAGGCCCTCCAAAACATCCATATCCCCAGATCTAATTGATTGACACAAATGCTCCATACTGGACTCACGGAACAATGCCAAAAAGGCCCGCGCCAGACTAACTGACCAGTGGGCTCTTTTGTACTCTGGCTCCTCACCCAGAGGGGTCTTGTCCCCTCCTCTGGGGGGGGGGACTGACTGGCCCCAGGGATCACTACAAATTAGTTGTAAAATGAGATGGGCTGTCTCAGCACTAGGAAGCACACCCAGGCTCCGCACCCTCAGAAAAAAGGAAGCTGAAACCAAAAAGTAGTTGATGGTGATGGAGCCCTGCTGTGAATGAAAGGTATAACAGCCATCCCAGTAGCCCTCCAGCCTACCATTCAAAATTACCAACCCCAATTTCTCCACTAATAACTTCAGGTTCTTGGCATTCATATTAGTTACTTTGTCTTGGACCTTTCGGGGAGAGATCAGAAAGAGGAACAGGAAACTCCCCACATTCTCAAACTCCTGCCACTCACCCAATCTTGTATTAAAATCCCCGCCCAAGACAAGAGGGGTCGTATGAAACAATTACTATGCATTTTTGACTCTGTGGATGATTTCTCCCCAAATCTCTGTACAGAAAAAACTAGAAGTAAGGGGGGTGGTGGTGGATATAAACATTACCAATCAGCAGTTCAGCAGCAATGGGGAAGGTACAATGGTAAAGAGAAAAACAAGATTTGTAGCTATTTATTAACTGTATGTCTACATTAAACGAGTTTGAAAACACAAGAACCAGTCCACCACTTGGTCTCCCGGACACCCTGGATGGGGTTGCCTTTACAGACATCACCGTGAAACCCTCCATCTTGATATTGTCCAAAGCCCAAGTTTCTTGTAAAAGGCAAACATCCCAGGAACTTAAGAGCTGAATAAATTCTATGTCCTGACAACAGGAGTTCCAACCTGAGATGTTCCAGGAGGCCAATTTAAGAGCAGAAAGCTGTAGTTTTCATAAAGTAGCTTCCGCATTATGGGGCTTTATAGTCTGACCTGTGATGTCATTTGAGTCTTGGGCTCTGGCCTCCAGATGGGCCCCTAATAATGGGGTGCCCAATGGGGTTGGAGAACCTTCCACTGGGGACACCGGATTCCCAAAGGCTGTCCAGGGGGGGGCTACCCCAACTGAACTCTCCAACCTCCTCAGGGCCCAGAAGCTTGATCCTACTTGGTCCCTGGTAAAAGAGTCGGGGCACACACCTTCCCCCATCCCAACAATGGGGTCGGGACAGTGCACCTGCACCTGAACTGAAGCTTTGCTGCTCTGCTCGGAAAAGCCATCACCTCTGCCCTTCACAAAGGGGCTATCAGCCTCCACTCTATGGGAAGGGGGGGCTTGCTGCCTAAAAGCTGGGGGGGAGGGTGCCCAGCTTGAGCTAGAGAACCCTGTCTCCTCCTCTGGTTATGGGGTACGCCAACCCATATAAGTAGGGCACCCGGCCTCAGTTTGCTTAATTGTGAGCATAAATAATCTAATTTGGTCAGCAGGCTTAGTTCCAGAGGGTCAGACTCACCCGACCTGGTAGGGACACTAGGGCAGCCAAGCTTCCGAGGGAACTGTTCATGCTTCTGCAAGTGCCAAATAGGGGCCTGAGGCTCCATAGATTCAATTTCCATACCTACCCCTCCCGTGGGTCCTGCTGGGCTCACTAGATGAGTTCTCATATACGATCGGGGGGGGGGCTTGGGTTGAGAGAGGTGATCACCTTCCAGGGAAATCAGATTCACCCCCTGCCCACATGCATCCCGGTTTGATGGGTCGGGGTAAGCAATGATGGGAGGGCAGGGGGTAACACCTGCCCAGCACCCTGAGAACCCTTCTCACATGATGAAATAATATTACCAGAACTAGATTTAAATGCTTTGGAGATAAAGACAGATCTTTCCTCCAAAGATAACTTAGCATCCCCAATAGCCGCAATAATCTCTAGAGAAGTAAACATGACATTAACCAGTTGTCTATCTCGAGACACCAGCAACTGATCCACAGACTTTATATCATGTCTAGTAATTGGAAAATGTATCATAATCAGAACTTTAAGCAACAGTCTGAGATGTTCTTCAGTGTCAAGGGCGGTGTTCCACAGAGGGGGTGGTCTTCCATGAACCGGAAAGATCGTAAAAATTAAATTAAAAGGAAGAAAGCTATAAGAAGCTACTTGTTCTGGAGGTAAAAAGGCCTGGGGGGGAGGGGGGCTGAGGAAAAACAATTTAAGTCAGCTCTAATTTGCAAGGCCCGGGGAGGAGCTGCAAACAGGGTCACCCCAGAGGGGTCTACTGGGTGTACAAGGGGCTCATGCCCCATTTGTGGAACCCGAGGGCAAGAATCCAGGGCAGCCCCACTTAATCGGGAAGATGGTAATGATGGCTTAATTCCCAGATGACCCCCTCCTGAGAGTACCATCAGGTCCAACTTCTCATGGATTTGGTGCACCTGAGTGCACATAAATTGGATAGACTCAGCTGTTACTGTCACATGATTGGTAAGAAACTCAGTTAAAAAATTGTTTCCCTGATATAGACAAGGCCTATCCAGCTGCTGAGATGAGAAAAAACTCCCTGGATGAGAGCTAACGGGAGTAGAGTGACACGAAAAAGAGGCAGTCTTAGCATACGCCACACGTGAGATTGTTTGACAAAAGGACGACTCTGATACCAAAGCCAAGGTTGTGGGGGCATGTGCAGAAGCCTTTGGCGAGCCTGGGTTCATAGAAGGAAAAAAAGACTCCAGACGCCATTGTTTCATCTGCTTTTGTGTCAAGGGGGACCCCGCTGAGGGCTCAGGATGTTGCCTCTTGTGGGTAGACATAGTGACAGACAAACGGCAGGAGTGGGGTGGAGAAAGCTTGACAATAACTCCTTGCGCTCCAGCCAGCGCCTAAGGCTGTGCTCACAAGGGGGTGCCCTTGCGTGTGCAGCCCTTTGGTGCGCTGGTCGGGCGCGCTCCTCCGGCGCCACCTCCGGCACACCGGCTCTTTAAACTCCCCAGAGCTGTCAATAACTCCATCCCTTGCAGTTTCCACGGGGCTCGATGGTACAAACTGGTTCAGCTGGGCAGCGGCCCCACACGCCGCCTCCAGCAGACTGGATCTTTAAACTCCCCGGAGCTGTCAATAACTCCGGCCCTTGCAGCTTCCACAGGGCTCGATGGTACAAACTGGCTCAGCTGGGCAGTGGCCCCACACGCCACCATAGTAGTAGTAGTAGTAACTGCTATCAGTAAGTTGAGCAATGGATTTTTAAAAATGTGATTCTACCAACTGATTCTAGCAAAATGGAGAGATGTCGATAGCTGTAGACAAATAAGCATTGTCTTTGGACCACTGATTGTTTTGAGAGGTTAGCTTTTACTAAACTTGTTTATTTTATTTCTTCCTTGTACTATGTACTATTGCTTGTTCTATTATCTTTTTAGATTGAGTTAAGGTTGTGGTCATTTTCTTAATGAATATGGAAGTTGTATTGTGAGGAACCCTGAGGAAGCTACACCGATAGCGAAATGTTGGGCTCTACAGTGGAATTCTCCTTGGACTTTTCTCTTTCCTTATTTTTTGGATGTTTGTTTCTACCTCCTGTATCACTATTTACTAATTAATAGAGATTTTCCTCGTATTTAAGCTTATTGGGATTTATTACGGATAGAAAGTTTATTTCTGAAGCTGTACTTTGTTGTTGTTTGCATGATTATACTGCTTCTTCATACCTTTTGGATTGTAATAAAATGTAACACTCATTTTATCATTGTTAGAGTGTCTGTTTTGGGTACCTCATTTTAAGGACATTGATAAGTTGGAGCAGGTTCAGAGGGGGTTAACAAAGATGATAAGTGGTATGGAAAGCAAGCTTTATGAAGAAAGGTTGAAAAAACTGGGTACGTTTACTCTAGTGAAGAGAAGATTAAGGAGCAACATGATAGAGGTCTTCAAGAAGAAGTCAAGGAACTGTTCTTCATTGCTACAGAGTTCAGGACTAGAAATAATGGAGTTAAACTCAAGGGAGATATATTTTGGTTGAATAGCAGGAAAAAACCTTGCAACAGAAAGAACTTTGAGGCAATGAGCTATGAGGATGCGTAAGACTACTAGAGCCTTAGACATCAGCAAGATCCAAATTAGCAACAAAATTTACTTTGAGCATTTTAATAAACCTTTCAAATCATCTTTATCTGTGTCCCCCTAAACGATAATCTTTGACAGTTACTGGAAATCATTCATTGGTTATCCATTTTAAATAGCCAATATATCTCATGCTGATATATCTCTACTATATCTCTCGTTTTCTTCAGACCCAGGTCTGGCAGTCTTAGTGCTTAACCGGTGTTTATCAGTTGTGGAGGACTGGGTGAGGGCAAACCGCTTGAAGTTAAATCCTGACAAGATGGAGGTGATGGTTGTGGGGAAAGCCGGGGGAGTGATGGCCCCCAACATTGATGGGGTCCATCCTCCCATGGTATCCCAGGTCCATAGTCCGGGGGTGATCCTTGATCCACAGCTCCACCTGGATCGGTTGTGGTGAAGGGCGCATTTTGACAATTACACCTGGTATGTCAGCTTAGGCTGTATGTCTCGGACTTGAACCTGGCCACAATCATCCATGCTTTTATTACCTCGAGATTAGACTACTGTAATGTGCTCTCTGTGGGGCTATGCTTGGTGATGGTCTGGAGACTGCAGCTGGTGCTGAATGCTGTGGGCTCCTGAAGGGAGCGAGCACATTACTCCAGTGCTCTGCTCTCTGCCCTGGCTGCTGATAGTCTTCTGGACCTAATTCAAGGTGTTGGTTTTGACTTTTAAAGCCCTAAATGGCCTGGGCCCCACCTACCTGCAGGACCACCTCAACTTCTGCATTCTGGATCGACCTCTGCAGTCAGCCGGGGGCACCCTTCTTGAGATCCCCCAGGTTTCTACCAGGAGGAGGGCATTCTCGGTGGCTGCACTACAGCTGTGGAACTCCCTCCTGTTGGAGGTCCGCCTGACCAATGACCTCCCCTCTTTCCATAAAAAGTGTAAGTTCTTGCTGTTCTGCTGGACCTTTGCTGAGGGAGATGGGATGGGTGGGTTGGGTTAGGGTGGGGTTTTATTGTTTTGGGGTTTTTTTAAATTCTGAGAATGTTGATCTTAATGAATTTTATTATATGCTTTAAAATGTTGTTACCCACCATGAGAATCTTGTGGCAGGAGGAGGTGGCATAAAAATGCTGTTATAAATAAATAAATAAATAAATAGTCTACTGAAACCAATGAGACCTTTTGCGGTCTAAAGTGTTGCTTAATATATGTATCAGGCTGTGGTCAACAGTTATTTCCCCTATTGTCTCAGATACATCTGTGTGGAAAATCCCATCTTCTAAACTGGCCATCATTGTACAATCAAAAGAAATACATGATACCCACCAAAGATAACAACTTCAAGTAGTCTTCTCTTAAAAGCTTTTGGAGAGACCATTATTTAAGTAGACAGTTTTTGAGTGTCATCACTGAAAGATTGCTGGAGAAAGTCATGAGAGTTTTAAGTGGCTCACCGTATGAAAAGTCATTGAGTTCACTAGAAAAGTTCTTTCTTTCTCCCGCTCCGCCCAATTTTGTTTTTATTGTACTTGTTAGCAACTGTGATAGCTGATAGCATTGCAATTTAAAAGCAAAGGGCACATCAGAAAATAGTCTGAAGACTCCAGGTTAATGACTTTCACATTATAAGTCAATTTTCCAAAATGGCCTCTAATTTTGTGCTTGCAATTTTTCGTCTTCAATCAGCATGAGAGATGGAATGATGGCACGTATCTCATTTGCAGTCACAGAAGTA
>QEPC01000105.1:4219-22207 GCA_003113815.1 Sphenodon punctatus
TAAGATATCTTTATCTGGGGACTATCTGTATAATACTGTGTGTGTACTAGTATAATCCTGCCAAGAATAGAAAACCAAGGTGTGCCGTTCCAATAAAGTTTTGTTTTGTACCACATTGGAGTGGTGTTTTATGACGATCTCGATCCCAATAATTAATTAGTAACAACGAGGGAAATTGCATCCTCTTCTCTCCCTCCCTCAGAATCTCTTCCCTGTAACTAAGTAGGGATGGGTGAACAGAACTGAGTTCGGAAATTCGGTTCGGTTCGGAAGTTCGGTTCAGTCGACCGAACTACTCGAGTTCGGTCCGAACTCTGAACTTCTGAACAGAGTTCGGAAATTCAAACCCCATTGAATTAAATGGAATATTATCTTATAGGAATGGGCAAACAGAACCGAGTTCAGAAATTCGGTTCGGTTCAGAAGTTCGGTTCAGTCGACCAAACTGGTTAAGTTCGGTCTGAACTTCGAACTTCCGAACCGCGTTCGCCCATCCCTATAACTAAGTTAAGCACATGCACCTGCATTTTCTCAACCTCATGAATGTATTCTTCTCTCTCCTGATGATGTTCACCTCTCCCTTGTCTCCCCCTTCCTTCTCTCTCTTAGACTGTAAGCCCCTTGGGGTAGGTACCTGTCTAGAACTACTGATTGTACAGTGCCAAGTACACCACTGGTGCTATATAAATCATCATCCTCATAATACCCAAGTATCATTTTTGAATGGAAAACATCCATAGCACTAAAATATTTCCGATCCCTAAAAGCTTTTACTCATACTGTTTAGTGTTTAACTGGCCAAGCCAAGCAATGACAGTCTAAAGGTGAAATGCTTAATAGTTACTAGGGGTGGGAATTTGGATTTAGATTTGATCCATAACTGCTCATAATGGGCCATTATGCATCAATTCATACCAAACCACCACATGTCTTCGGTGGTTCAATTCTAATCTAGGGGGGGATTTAAAATTTAAAAGTTACTGTTCATGTACAAAATGGCCAGCAGACTATTTAGCACATGTGTGCATTTCTCTAACATGGCAGCAGCAGTGTTTTGCCATTTTGGAAAAGGGCAGCTGGTCTGTGTATGTGCCAAGGCCATTTTGTTCATGCACAGACTGGCTGCTCTGTTCCAAAATGGCAGCATCATTTGGAAAAAGGCACACATGTGCAGAAAGATCTAGTGGCCATTTTGTGCCCAAGCAGGATTCGTTATGTTTGTTTGGGGTTTTAAAAAAATTTTTTTAAAGTTTTTAATTGATTTAAACATGGATCCATAATATGGATCCATGTTTAAATCCAGAAATGATGGGATCCAAACTGAAAATTGAACCCAACTGCAATTTCCTCAGGTGGACCACCCTTAATATTTATAGAACTTGCCTAATTTAATCGATTTAAAATGTTCTAAGGAGTTAATTTGGGCTATGGAACTCACTGGAATTTTAAATGAGTAACGTTCGCGTTATGTGACACTATATTTAGTTTTATTTTATGTTGTATGTTTATATGTTGTATGTATATTTTGTATGGGCCATGGCGAGAGACAGTGCCATGAATAAACTTACTTACTTACTTACTTATTTATAGAACTGTTCTTCTTTTCTTTTGAAAGGTTGTTTTTTGGCTGTTGTTGGGGGGGTGTTGTTTTTTTGCAAAAGGACCCTCATTTATTTATGAACAAACAAGTAGGAAGTTTTGATACAATTCTGATTTTACACACACACACACACACACACACAGAATCAGCACCAACTTTCTATATATTGTAAAGCCAGGTGTTCCGCTGGTGTAAGCTAAACCTACATAGTTCTATACCAACGAATGGTGCTGCTACGTCAGGTTGCACAAGCTGAGAACCTGGCCACTTATTTCTAAGAGACATTCAGTTTTGTATATGCAACAGAAAAGCTAGAAGAGCTAGAACAAGAGGAGACTTCCTTTTCCTTCAGCACATATGTATTTGTCGCCGCATCCCCCAATAAGACACAGAGACCAAGTGCTGGATTAAATCAGGCTGCACTCTTTATTCAACCAATTCAAAAGACGGTGGGTGATTGCACAAGCAATATGTGTCCAGTATGGTTAGCTAATTGATTCTTATAACTTGGTACTGGCCGGGATGTGCCCTCCCGTGCCAGTGCCAACACAAACAAAACTCCCCTTCGGCAGCACCCTGGCTCTGGCCGAAGGGGGAGCGTCCCAACTGTGGGTTTGATTAAGGAGGTGAGTACCCGCTAGGTCAGCAGACCGTGCAGGTACTTATTGACCAAACTGCAGTACCCCTCCCAGGGGCAGAACCCCAGTGCGTGCTACCTGCTCCTGACACTGGGTGTCACCTCCCCATCTCTTAAGGAGATGACTCGTTTCCTTAATTTCTATCCTATTTAACCTACTATACCATACTGGACCCCCACCACAGAGGGGGAGTCCTTCCAGGGCTCCCCCCGCACCCACCGCTTATAAACTCAACAATCCTTTCAACTGTTGGGCCAAATTTGCCAAGTATAGCTCCTTCCCTGTTGCAGACAAGTGCACTCCGTCTGCACAGAACAGCTCAGTCCGACCATACACGATATCAGCGTGTCGGAAGGTCGTTCCTCCTATACTCATTATCCATCTTGCAATTTCCCTATTAATGTTGCATCTCGTTTTATCAACTTTGGCTGGATTAATGGCCCTACCCCATTTTTGCCTAGGTACTAAACTTGTCCAAACTAACTGAACTTCACTGAACAAACTTTTAACTTGTACTAAATCTCGCTTCATATTAATTATCAGATTAACTCCTTTCTTTGCAGGGATGTCATTCTCCCCTAGGTGAATTATGATTATGTGCAGCACCGCGGCGATTCCTTGGCAAAGGGAACTGAGCCTTGGGATCAGCTGGTGCCATCGCATACCTCCCGTTCCATACCAGTTAATCATTGCCTTGTCTCTCAGGCCTGGTTGGCACCCCCACTGATCCTCGGCAGCGGCCTTACCAGCCCAACACACCAGGCTGTGGCCCACAATCCAGATCAATCGTCTCTCGGCCACGGAGCACCTAGGTCCTAAGTACAGGAGAAATATTTAGTTATTGGTGGTAGGGTCTGATGTATTTCTTATAGGCACCGGAACGCCACCAGCCTATTGCTTTAATAGCTTCTGTTGGTAAACCTGCTGCTGCTGCTGCTGTCGTGGCGGCTCCTATTCTAAACGAGTGTGACCCATAATCCCGGGGGGATAGGCCTAATCTGGTAAGGGTACTTCTGAGTATTGCGTTAAACTGGTAAGATGTCAAGGGCAAGCCATTTTTATGCCTGAATAATGTTCCCGCCACTGGGGGGCGTATGCCGATGTATCTATTCATTTGCTCGACTGGGCAAATTCTTTGGTCCCCACACCTGAACAATTGTTCCCTTATTCCTCTGGTCGGTCTTTGACCGTCTCAACCTCAATTGTATTGTTACAGGTGTACATTTAAGGTCTTCAATCATAAAGGCCCCATTGCCTTGGTCCTTACGGGATGCTGGAACTACCTCACTAATCCTAAATCCCCCAAAGTATGTTATAGTGTAGGCTGTGGTGAAAATTGTGACTCTAAATTATCATAGCACACTTCGTGTAAGGTATTAATGATGCCTACTAGTATAGGGGTAGTTATAGGGGCCCGGGTGTTAACCGGGGGTGGGGTTGATCTAGCCCAGCTCTCCAGCATGTGTCTCATGTAAAAACCTTTATCTGGGGAGGGATATCCGTTCATTCTGTTAATGAATGTGAGGGCCGCTACTTTCCCTCCCATAGTGCCTGGTGCTAGTCCCTTATTTTTAAGTGACATGGCAAATTGAACTACTTCAGATTCCAATATGGGAAAGCCCGTCCCCCATTCTTTGGTAGCCCTATATCCTTGGAACTCACAGAAAGTCCTACCATAAGCTGCATGTGTTCTGGGGGCGAGGGATCCCCTAACGTTATTTTGTAGCTCTATTTCCCAAGGCTCCAAGCTCCCGATGGCATGGGGTCAGGGAATTCTCTGGCCTCTGGTGCTAGTTCCCGGAATCGCTTGATCTGAAAGTGAGAGAGGGCATTGGCTATGCCATTGTCAATGCCTGGGACGTGTCGGGCTGTAAACAATATATTGTTCCGCAGGCATGCCCCGACTAATGCGCGGACCAGTGTCATGACCCGTGTGGAGCGGGAGGACAGGGTGTTTACTATGTGGACCACGGCCAGGTTGTCGCACCAAAATAATTCTGTGTGGTTGCCGAATTGGTAAGTCCAGAGTAGTACTGCTACCACTATGGGGAAGAGTTCAAGGAACGTTAAGTCCTTTGTGACACCCGACTCATGCCACTCTGGAGGCTATGCTTGAGCACACCGCCTTGTTCTAAAATACACACCAAACCCTGCCCCTCCTGTGGCGTCGGAGTTGACCTGTAGGTCGCTTTGAAGCAAGCACCTCTCTCTCCAAAAACTAACGCCGTTATAATCCGCCAAGAATTCAGCCCATGTTTTCAGGTCCTGTTTCATTTCGTGTGTTATTCGGATCCTATAATGGGGTGGTAGTTCCCCCCTAAGCTTCCCGTACAGTCGGGACAAAAATGCTCTGCCAGATGCAATGACCCTACATGCAAAATTGAGGCTCCCCAATAGAGACTGCAAGTATCAGATGGTGACTTTATGGGCGAGGCTACAGTCCCGGATTTCTTTCCTCAATTCTACCAATTTATTCTCGGGCAAGCTTGACAATTTCAATTCAATGTTCAATTCTATCCTGAGATACGTAATTATTGTGGATGGGTCCTCTGTCTTTTCGGGAGCAAGGGGTATGCCTAATTCATCTGCCATTTCCTGGAACCGCTGTAATGCGGTTGCGCATTTGTCTGATCGGGGAGGGGCTATGATCAAGAAGTTGTCCAAGTATTTGGTTACTTCACCACCCCTCCAGCATTGTTTAAAGATCCATTCCATGAGGGAACTGAATCGCTCGAACGCCGAACAGGAAATGGAACACCCCATAGGCATTGCCCGGTCATAATAGTATTTTCCCTCGTAGTAAAAACCCAAGAGGTGAAAACTATTGGGGTGCACTGGGAGCAATCTAAATGCTGACTTGACGTCGCATTTTGCCAATAGTGCACCCTGTCCCATGTTCCTAGCTTTCTCGACCACCTGGTCGAATGATGCATATTTGATGGTTGCCAATTCCTTTGGTATAGCATCATTCACCGAGGTGCCCCCAAGATAGGACAAATGATGGATCAGATGGAATTCTTCCTGCGTCTTTTTTGGTACTATTCTTAATGAGGATAGGACCAGGCACTGCAAAGGGGGGTGATCAAATGGGCCCGCGACTCTGCCCTCGGTTACCTCCTTCTCTATTTTTGTTCTTACCAGTTCTTCTCTACCTGCAATGGATTTAAGGTTCTTTACTTGTGCTGTGGGCTGAACCGTGCCCGCTGAAATTAAAAATCCTTGTCTAAAGCCCTGCATCACATATTCCACTTCGGCCCTGTTAGGGTGCCCTTGTAGGGCTGCCTCTAAAGCATCAACCCTGATTGGCATCAGCCCCCTTTTGGGAGCGGGGCCCGGACATGGCCCCTTGATTATCTTTACTGTTACCTCCTCCAGGGCTGCTGCGGCCTCCCCTTCCTCATTGCCGGGGCCGGTAGCATGTGCTCTCAGGGTGCCCCCCCCCCCGCAGCTGGAGCACACGTGCCGAAACCTGCACTGCTGACAGTTTCACCGGCCCGCCCTGTTGTACGGGCCGCCTTGGCCTCTCCTGCGACTTTCCCCCCGGTAGGGTTCATTTGCGGGTGCAATACCGCCCCATATTAGGGTGTGCCCACTGTCTGATCTGGTTGCTTTTGTGGCATCCACCATGCTTTCCAACCAGATATCTGGGGCGTGACTATCCCAACGCAGGCCTGGAGTGTTCGCTGCACTATGACGAAATGCTTCGTCATAGCGCAACTAATATTTATTATTTTATTTTATTTTTATTTTACAGATTTATATCCCGCACCCTCCTGCAATGCAGCTCGGGGCGGCTAACAACAACAATAAAATATTTAAATTCAATTAAAATATAAATATAAAATACATAATCTAAAACACATCATATAAAACAGGGCTAGAAAACCAAATGAATAAATGGGCGGGGGATTAAAATCACCCCCCCCACCCTCCCTCCCAAAGGCCTGGGCAAACAGCCAGGTCTTACAGTTCCGCCGAAATGTCAAAAGGCTTGGGGCCAGGCGAGCTTCCTCCAGAAGGGAGTTCCACAGCCGCGGCCCTACCACCGAGAATGCTCGCTCCATCGTGGCCCCCCGCTTAACACGGGGGACCTCCAGGAGGGCACCCCCGGCAGACCGCAGGAGCCGTTCCGGGGCGCGAAGGGCGAGGCGGTCCCTAAGGTAAGAGGGGCCAAGGCCGTATAGGGCTTTATAGATCATCACTAGGACCTTGAACTTGGCCCGGCACACTATCGGCAGCCAGTGCAGCGCTCGGAGCACCGGTGTAATGTGCTCCCGGCGACCCGTCCCCGTAAGAAGACGAGCCGCCGCATTCTGCACCAGCTGCAGCCTCCGGGCCAAGAACAAGGGAAGCCCCACGTAGAGCGCGTTGCAGTAGTCGAGCCTCGAGGTGACGAAGGCATGGATGAGGGAGGCCAGGTCCGGGCCAGAGACATACGGACGCAGCCTACGTACCAGATAAAGCTGGCGGAAGGCAGCCTTGGCGACTGCCTCCACCTGCCGCTCCAGACGCAGGTCTGCGTCCAATACGACCCCCAGACTCCGGACCTGCTGAGCTACAGGGGGGCAAACCCCCCCAACTAGGGGGGCCACCACCCCCTTCGCCCTCCCCACCACCATCACCTCCATCTTATCTGGGTTGAGCTTCAGTCTGCTCAGCCGCATCCAATCCACCACGGTCTCCAAACATTGGGATAGCACCGAGATAGCAGGGTCTGGGTCAGTAGAAAAAGAAAACTAAGCACCCAGGGGGCCCATCCCCTGTGCCCTACGGACAATATCAGCATATTTGTGGAGCTCAAGACCCCGCCCTGGGTCGGCCTGCATGATGATCCCCATATATATGGCAAATGCTGAGGTCCAGTTTGCCCAATTCTGGTCAGCTTTGGGGCGCCGGAATTTTTCTTTTTCTTGGTTGCCATCCGGCTCTGAATGATCCACTATGGGATCACTAAACACGAGTGTGAACAAATCCACATATTCTCCTTTCCATATTTTTTCTTTGGTTGCCACAGTTAGGTGACTCCCAAACGGGGCCACGACTTCTGGGATTACCCCTCCCGGTGGGCAAATGACTGGTGCCAGCCCGGATCCAGTACTAGTTTGAATCAGGTTCGTCTCTGAAGGGGGGAGGGAAAGGAGAGGGATGGTTTCCAAATTCGCTACTGCGACACCTCCTGTGTGTGCACCGCCTTCCGTCCCCCCACTGATGGGGGGGAGGGCAGGGTACACCCATGACCATTCTCCTTCAATCTGCAAGAGTCGTAGGCCTACGGGGTCTGATACTTGCACCGGGATTGGATGGGCCATCTCTGGTCGGCTACTCCCTTGTTGTGGTACAATGTTAAGGGCTAACTGCCTGCTTTCATTATGTGACGTCTCTAGGATGTCCCCCTGGAGGAGTGTTAGTCCTCCCGTCCCTCTGGTGGGCAGTGTCCTCCCCCCTTGGGTGGCAGTCTCACCTTGCACTGTTTTGCGCTGCGGCGGGATCCTTCCTCAGGACACGGCATTGGCCCCCCTTGCCTGCTTGGCTGGGTAACCTTGCAGCACTTCCTCGAGGGCGATGATCCTTTGCCACATGGCGACGTCAGTACTTGTCCCCCCGTGGGCCGGTTCCTCCATCCGCATCCGAGTTGCTGGGGGTTCATAACTGGCCTCTCAGGCCCTACTGCCGCAGGAGGGGCTACCAGAAATCTAGTCGGGGGACCCGGTGCCGCTGTGGCTATGCCACCTTCCCCCTGCACGCAGTACTGGGCCAAACCGGGAACCCCCATCTGGTCCCCCTGGGTACCCGGATCCCCGATTGGGAAGTTCAGCCTTGTCAGGCTGGAGCTGGTATGGAGCTGGGCCACCGTGGTGTGGGCCCTCCCTTGGTACTCCCCCCCATGCTGTATCCAGGGTTGCGAGGCCCCTGGCTGGCCAGCCTCTGCTGTGGGGGGGTTCCCCTATGTCTGCCCATCTGGGCCCAGACCGAGTCTGCCCTGCTGTAGGCCCTGTTGGGCCTACTTCCCCTCCGCCTTCTTGCCTGAATCTGGCTGGGGGGTTCACCACCCTGGTGCCCCTTCTGGTCCCTTCGCCTGGTGGGGGGCTAGTGGCCTCTGCCACTCCTTGTGTCTGCCCTCCTTGTGGCATATTCCAGTGGGCCTAGTCTTGTACCCCCGAGCCCCCCATTGGGGGGGCCAAGGTCTGTGTTGGATGGCCCTGGTTGGTCCGGATCAGGGGGCTGTGTGGGAGCTGGGCCCCTGGCCTGAAGCATGGCCTCACAGGCCACGAGGCGCTCCATCAGCTCCTCCCGGGATGGAGCCCCATCCCCCTCCCCTGAGCCATCCCCTTGGTGGTTACTGCCCCTTTTTCTGGCTTGGCTAGTCGATTTTGCCACGGCTCCTTTCTTTTTTGCGCGGCCCATCTTTTTTGCTCTTTTTTTCTTCGTCAGGAAATCTTCCTGACCACAAGGCTGAAACGCAGCAGCAAGAACTCTTTGCTGCTACTTTGGCTCCGTCCCTGTTCGATCTGCCGCCCACATGGCCAGAACGGCTCCGCCCTTCCTAACAAGGGCGGGGTTCGTTCAATTCCGGAGCGCGGCGTGACTTCGCGCGCGCTCGCTTGGTTGCCAGGCAACTGGCTCTTCAGCCCCAGCATGCAGATGCGCTCAGCCGTTCTTCAATTAAATCCGGTCTCCTCCCATCTCATGGAGGGGGCCGGACAATTACCCCGTCGCCGCCATGTCGGCGGCGAAGGGAACTATTTCCCACAATTCCACTACTTTTTTGAGACTCCATCGACATCAAGATGCATTTGACTTTCCAGACATCTCCCAACTAGTCTAGGTTTGTTACTATTACTTCATTCTGTTTTGCACATATATCAACTATGTTAAACAATTAAGACATCCAAGGCAAAGAGTCTCGCTTACAGGTTGTTAAATGGTCAGTAGTCATTTATTTACTTTTTGTAAACTCTATAAATATTAATCCTGCTGATTTAAGACCAGGCAGCAGCCAGTTACTGATATGGACATGAAAGCTGGAACAAGACAGGAGCGATAATCAAACTGGTATGACTGGCAAATCAGAAAACATATGCTGGCAGGATACCATTAACAATCCCTTTAGTACTGTCCTACCATATCATGAACCATAATAAGAAATTATTATTATTATTTTGAATAATAATAATAATAAAAACAATACTTAATCATGCTTATTAATTTTGGTCACATAATATAATTGACAGATGGAGGATTAACAGATGATGAAAGCAGAACAGAAATAAGTAAGGGTTGAAGGTATGAATAATGTGTACGGCCCTTTTCACATGGGCTGCGGTGGGTGGGGTGAGGAATGTGAGGGCGGTGTGTAGGGGTGTGTTCCCACAGACCCCCATCCATCTCCCCATACGGAACATGGGCCATTGGCACCCATTGCTCCATGCATGGGTGATGGGTGGAGTGCAGGAGCACGCACGTACCCCCACCTGAAGTGTTCCCACGAGTGCCCCCATCTCCCACGCACCCGCTTCAGCGTTCGCACAGGTGTCCCCCACGCACCCACTCATGTTTGCGAGGGGGAGGCACCCGTGTGAAAAAGGGCCTAAGAGTATTTCCATAAATAGGTGCATGGATTAGGTGATAAGTAGAAAAGAATAGATGTCTGGTGTCAGTGACCACTAAGGACTGGGATGATCCTATGTAAATTTATCTCCAACCTGTGAGTACAAGAGAGAGGCACCAAGAAGCATTCTACTCTAAGGACCCAATCTTCAGTTGGTGCATGTTAAAGTCTAGTGTCTTTGAGTAGCTGGCTCTTTAGTATTTATTTAAATCATAACTAGTTTCACTTCATATGATTCACAGTAAGGTTGCTTGGAATTAGGATTTTCCAAAGTGGAATGGAAAATAAATATATGGGAAATTACAGGGTGGGGAGTGGGTGTCAGTCCAAGGAGGAGGCAAGGTGGGAGGAAACAGGAACATTCACTCCCAATACTCTGTTGGAAGGTGGACAAGACCAGGTGAACATGACTGGCGGTCATGCGTGATACATGTCACTCTTCCTAATTCCTTCCCATACCCCAGGACAGGAAACAGGGGGTAGGGGCTGCACCAGAATTCTTAGCAGATGTTTATGCATAGAAAGCATGTTAGTTCCCCCACATACAGCTGGCATCTAGGTTGCTTATTTGCGAGACCGCCTCACTCCCTGGGTTCTAGATCGGCCCCTGCGGTTGTCCAGAGGTGCAGTGCTGATGGTTCCCTGGGTTTCCCGGGGACCACACAAAATAGGGCATTCTCAGTGACCGCACCGCACCTTTGGAATTCCCTCCCAGTGGGGGGCCCAGACCTCCCGGTCTTCCGTAGGAACTGTAAGACCTGGCTGTTCCGTCAGGCATTTGGTGAGGGAGAGGGGTAAGGGTGGGTGGGTGGGTGGAGTGGGTNAGGGAGAGGGGTAAGGGTGGGTGGGTGGGTGGAGTGGGTTTCTTCCCTGTTATGATTATTATGTTTTAAAGTGTTTTAAATTGTTTTATACTATATTTATAAAATTTTATTGTGTTAGTCGCTCTGGAGTGCCTATGGCGGAAAGAGCGGGGTATCAATTTTGTAAAATAAATAAATAAATAAATAATAAAATCTACAGACTCCAGAATGCCCCATTACCAGGCACTCTGTCAGGAAATTCCAATCAAATCAGTGTTCCTTTGGTGAGTTCCAATTCCACTGGAATCATATTTCTTAAGAAAAATCTATTTCCATCATGAAATTTCTAATTACCCTGTTTAATAATATTCTGAAATAATTTCATAGACCTAATTTGCATGCAGAAGCCTCCAATCACATTATCTAATTAGAGTATTTAAGGTCAATGGTGGATCAAACCACTGATACATGGACTGGCAGTAGTCCATAACCAGCATGTTGCTGGTCCACTTCTGGAACAGCTCCCCTGGCTAACCCCACAGTATAAACTCAATTTCTAGTAACCTCTCATTTCAAATAACACCCTTCCTTTCCAGTCTAAGTCAAACTGGAAGCAGGAAATGGGGTCCGTCTTTTTTCTCACCCTGGTTTATTTATTTTATATTTTTTTTCCAGATTTTACCTCGCACTTCTTGAATGACTCAGGGTAGCTTGCAAACTTATAAAACAACATAATATATACACCCTTCATCTCATCCCTCCCAAAACCAAATAAGAAGCCTCCAATATTTTATGCTGTTTTATAAGTTTGCAAGCCACCCTGAGCTATTTGAGAAGGGCGAGGTAAAATTTGGAAAAATAAATAAATCAGTTCCCAGAACACAATTTCAATATAAAACCCATTATAATTTACAATTCCCCCCACTTACAATGCATGATCCCTCCACTACTTGTACCCCCTCTCACAGAAGGGTCGTGGCTGTCCCAGCATCCTTTCCCCTTCTTCCTCATTTTCCCCCAAAGCAATCTAAGAGTCCCATATTAAAAACAACCCTCTTCTCAATTATTCCGTGTGTCTCATATGGGGAAAACCCATTCTCCCAATCCATACCTCCCTCGCTCTCTCACTCCCTATATATATATATATATAGGATATATATAGGGAGGGAGAGAGAGTGAGGGAGGTATGGATGGGGATAATGGGTTTTCCCCATATGAGACACACGGAATAATTGAGAAGAGGGTTGTTTTTAATATGGGACTCTTAGATTGCTCTTATATACATACATATACACATACAGACACACACACACACACACACACACACACACACACATTGATGTGGTAAGCAACTTAACAGTGCCACAGTCAAGGATGCTCTGGATCCCCAAGGAATGCTGACAGTCACTATAATATATATAATAATGAGAGGAAAATGACTGTGAACAGAGATTGATTTATTTACTAGCTAGACGTTTCAGTTTCCGCCTTCATCTGTAACTCAGTTGATCAACTGAGTTACTGATGAAGGCGGAAGTCAAGGCGTCTAGCTAGTAAATAAATAAATCTCTGTTCACAGTCATTTTCCTCTCATTATTATATATATATATATATATATAAACATAAACTCCCCAACGTCCTTTTCCCTCACTCCTCTGCAACCCACTCCACCTTCACCCCCAAACCCTCACCAACCCCCTCCCTGCCAAATGCTTTTTGAAACAAAAAAGTTTTGCACTGCCTTCGGAAGATGCTTAGGCTGATGAACAGTTGTGAAAGAGGTTTGATTGGATGGGAATTAGTGGGGGGTTAGATCATTCCCTGAGTGAGAGACAGGGGTGTGGGTGTGGGTGGGTTGGAATCATGTATGGAGAGTTGGGTTTTTGTTTTTGTTTTTTTATATATAACTTTTATTTGTGCAAAATTGGAATACAACAGAACCGACCAGAAGTAATCTTTCCACAAAATTTAGCCGTTTTACATTCCCTGGTCAAATACTTACAACAAAACATCATTCTTACCCTCTAAGCTAAACTATATAAGAGAGTAAGCAAAGGTTCCCCATTAACATCCTAAAGGTGAGCCATTTTTACAGACTTAAATACATTTCTCTTTGTTTGTTGATGCCAAATTTCTTTACTGGTCATTCTTGTCCATTTTCTTCTCCTCCACCACTTGTATAACTGGTGCCCAAGTCTTTTCAAAGTCCTGCATCTTATTTTGAAGGTCCGCATGAAACCCTTCCATGGTGTACATGTACCATATTCTGTGTAGCAGTTCTTCTATCGAGAGATCCTCCGACGACCTCCAATGTCTAGTTATAATATTTATAGCTGCCAAGAAGATGATTTTACAAGAGTTTTGACAAAGACTCAAACTTTTTGTGTTGGGCTACAAACCCAGCAAAGCTGTTTCTGGCCTGAAAGGTACCACCTGCCCCACCACCTTATTAATTAGTTTCCAGACCTTGCTCCAAAAGAGCTGTACCTTACCACAGTCCCACCAGCAATGCTTGTAGCTCCCTACCTCTCCACAACCCCTCCAGCATAGGCCTCTACCAGTTGGGTCCACAAATTTCATTCTTTCTGGTGTCAGATAATATCTGGTAGTCAGCTTGACCTGAATTTCTCTGACCTCCAAAGAGGTCACACATTTGTTCATATGATACCATATCTTTTTTTCATCCTCCTCCTCAAGGGGAATATCCAGATCTTTCCTCCATTTCTTCATATACTCCACAGAAGGGCCATACATTAGTACTTTAAGCTCCTTATATACTCTTCCCAATCTACCTGGGGCTTTATTTATTTTAAACAGAATCTTCTCTATCTTGTGAGGTTCTCTACCTAGGCCTTCCCTATTTCCTGGTGAGGTAGCCATTCCCCTCAACTGCAAGTATTGAAAAATGTTAACTTTTTCTTGCATCATGTCCTGCAGTCTTTGTGGTGATACTAGCTCCCCCTTTCTATATAATTGCTCCATTCTAACTATCCCCCTTTTCTTTAGAGTGGCTCTAATATCCGGGGCTATGCTCCGTTCCCTTAGTTGTATTGAATCAAGTGGTGTAAAAGGGGATAATTCCCCTGTTAACCCCATTTTCTTCTTAATTGTTTCCTAGTTCCTAATTAAGTTGCCTGCAAATGGATGATCTGCTTTTATCCCCCTAGGAACCTTACCATGATCTACAATCAGGTCCTTTAAAGTCTGCATCCCCAAGAGTTCCTTTTCCATAACTGCCCACTCAGGCACCTTTGCATCATGGTACCAATCGTATAACCCTACCAACGATGCTGCCATATAATATAGCTTTATATCTGGGACATTTAGGCCCCCTTTCTCTCTAAGTTGTACCAGAACCTGTTTCTTAATCCTAGGCTTTTTCCCATTCCAGACTATATCCTTCAAAAACTCATTGCTTAATTTGGAAAAGGAGGTTGGGAGCTGGATTGGGATAGCCATCAGCTTGTACAAAAGCTTGGGAAGCACCATCATTTTGTACAAATTGATTTTCCCTAGCCACGACACCATCAATTTTTTCCATGGGCATACTTCTTCTTTCAATTGTTTGAATAAGGGCAGAAAGTTGGCAGAGTATACATTTTTTGTGTTTTTGGTTAATGTTACCCCCAAATATTTCAGTCCTGACTCACTCATTGGAAATGGTGATTTTTTTTTTAGTTGTTCCTCCTGTTCTATCCCTTTTCCGAAAACTAACGCAAAGGATTTATCTTTATTAATAGAGTACCCAGAGACCTTCTCAAATTCCTCCATCACCTTCATCAGTTCCAGCAGCGTCTCCTTAGGGTTCGTTATATAATACCAGTAAATCATCTGCATATAGCGAGAGCTTTGTTTCTTGTCCCCCAATTTTAACCCCTTGGTTTTTTAACCCCTTCCTATTCTGTCTAATTGCTGCTGCCAATGCTTCCAGAACCATATTAAACAATAAAGGAGACAAGGGGCAATCTTGTCTCATCCCTCTCTGCAATCTAAAAGGCTGTGAGAGCTCTCCATTGTTAATGGCCCTAAACCAACCCAAGAAATTACCTTCAACACCCATCTTCCCCAGGGTCTCAAATAGAAACTTTGGCTCCACAAAATCAAATGCTTTCTCCGCATCAGCTGAGATTACCATGGCAGGGATCTGCTGTCTATTTAGAGCATAGATTACGTTGATTGCTTTCCGAATGTTGTCCCTTCCCTGCCTACCTGGAATGAACCCCATTTGATTTATATGTATAATTTCTCCACTTATTGCTTTGAACCGGTCTGCTAATATTTTAGAAAAAAAACTTAAAATCTGTATTTAACAGGGATATGGGACGATAGCTACTACATTGATCCGGATCCCTGCCTAGCTTAAGAATCAATGTAATTGCTGCATTGTAGAAGTTTTGCGGCATTTCACTTTCTGTTAAGATGTTACTATATACTGTTGTGAGATGTGGCCCTAATATTTTTGCAAAGGTTTTGTATAATTCGTTAGGGAATCCATCCAGTCCTGAGGCCTTATTATTTTTTGAATCTATTATTGTCTCCATAACTTCCTTCTCTGTAATGGGGGCATTCAGGAAGGCCACCTGATCTATATTTAATTTTGGTAAATCCACTCCCTGTAGAAATTCCCGTATTTTAGTCTCATTTGGATTTTGCATGGAATATATTTCTTTATAAAAGTCTAAAAATAACTGCTTTATCTGGGGGAGCTCAGTGCAGCATTTATTATTTTTGTTAACCACCCTAGCTATATGTGCTTTCCTCTGTCTTGCTTTCACTAGCCTAGCAAGGGCCTTGCCTGCCCTCTTGCTGTTTTCATATAAATAGAATTTTATTTTACTGAGTTGTGTTTTTGTCCTCTCTAGTTCCATAGCTTTTAGCCTTTCCCTATTTTTAACTATTTCTAACTTTAATGCTTGCGTGGGGGAGATTTTATTTTGTGCCTCCAGCTTTTGTAGGTTAGCATATGTTTCCTTCTTTTCCTGTCTCCTTTCCTTGACTATTTTTGCTTGCAGGACAATTAAGTTGCCCCTGATCACCGCCTTTGCTGCTTCCCAAAGTATTGCCAGGGATTTAACTGAGTTTGTATTTATTTCAAAGAATTCTGCAATGTTCTCCTGTATATGAGCTTTATTTTCCCCATTCTTCAGTAATCTCTTATTTAAACTCCAATTAAACGCTTTAGGGCCTTGACCACCTGGATCTTTAAATATTGTCACCACCGCATTATGGTCTGCTAGTACAACTGGAGTTATATAGCATTTTTTCCCTCTATGTGCTTCTGTTTTACTAGTCAACACATGGTCAATCCGGGTGTAGCTATTATGTATGGCAGAGAAAAATGTATAATTCCTCTCATTCCCATTTAAGTGTCTCCATAAGTCTACCCAACCATATTTTTCTAACAGCATGGGTATTTCCTTACTCTCCCTGTTTTCACCTCCCCTTCGAGAGTGGTCTAGGTCAGTTATAGTAGCATTGAAATCTCCCTGAATTGTAATCCATCCCTTGGCTACTTCTGCAATTCTTTTAAAAGTTTATCTAAAAAAAACCTGTCTTCCCCACATTGGGCGCATATATATTTGCTATTGTCATCAATTTTCCCTGCAGCTTCCCCATTATACAAATAAATCTACCCTCTTTATCCTTAATGCATTTTTCAACCTCAAAACTATTTTTTTTTTTGCTAAAGCCTATTATAATCCCTGCTTTTTTCTTTTTAGCACAAGAGGCATATAATCTTTGAATTAGCGAATCTGCGGGCATCTTTGTCAAGGAGATGTGTTTCTTGTATTAAAAAAATATCTTCTCCCTGCTCTTCCAAGAAATCCCTTACTCTTTTTCTTTTCTGCGGCAAGTTTAAACCTCTGACATTAATTGTTACTGTTTTAATGTTAGCCATAATTTATTTTAAGATTGTGTCTGGGCCTAAGCCCACCCCTTAGGCCTCTTACAGCTCTGGCAACTCCTTTCCTTTCTGATTTTATCCATTGAATTAGCTGCATCACATTCCAAATTATCTGCATAATACCCTTCTTTATAAGAAAAAACACCTCTTTGCAACAACCACCAGCTATCACAAGAACCTTTGCTTACTTTACTACTTTCCTCTCTATCTGCACCATCCTTCCCTTTATTGTATTTACCCTCCTCCCTCCCCCCCTTTCCCTGGCTCCAACACCATTCCCCCAGCCTCCTTTCCCTGCTTTTGTTAGGGATCCGCGGAAAGCTTACACCTGGTTCAAAACCCCAAGTGTGCCCTCCTCCTCCCCCCCCAGCTCCTTTTATTTTAATTATTTTTTACAATCTTATGTCTTAAGCCAACTATCACAGTATAACAACATAACACAATATAACAGCAACAGTTCAACATAACCCTTCAGTACACTCCTTTTCCCTTACCACCCAAGGTTCTTGATCAGTGTCTGTGTACTGCTTCCCTTGCTGTTTTCCCTCCATTTCTTGCCCCTTCTTTACTCTGCTTTGCCTTCCTTCCCACTGGCAAAAGGCTACCAGCCCAATTCCTCTCATTTATGCACCGACATTGGGAATCGCCAGTTGAGAAGCCAAATAAACCTCCAGATCTTCTGTGCTGTCAAAGAATTTTTTTCTGCCATTGTCAAAGATCAACATTTTTGCTGGAAAAATCAGCTTTGGTTTAAGATTTCTCTCTATAAGCAGCCCAAAGTACTTGTTCCATTTCATTCTTTTCTTTATTGTCTCTGCAGCATAATCAGGGAACACCCTGACAGTCTGCTGCTGGAATGAGAGCTTCCTTCTGATTCTGGCGTTTTTAAAAATTTCTTCTTTTGCCTGGTAGTCAGCAAATTTTACAATTATGGGTCTGGGAGGATCCAAGTCTTTTCTGCCAGGCTTCCCTGTTCTGTGGGCCCTCTTGTTTGCCGCTGAGTGCAAGTTCACCTCTTCTGGGAAGTTTTCTTTTAAAATGGCCCAGATTAATTCATTTACTCTCTCCGTGTCTGATGACTCTCTGACTCCATTGAATCTAAGATTCCCTCTGCGGGATCAATTCTCCAGATCCTCACACTTAAGTGCAAGGAAGGCAGCCTCCCCTTTGAGTTTATTTAACTGCTCCTGGGTGCTTAAAGACTGATCCTCCATTGCAGCAATCCACTCCTCTGCAGCCTCAATTCTGCCTGCCAGTCCCTCTAACCTTTTATTCCCTGCATCCACTGCCTGCTTGATCTGCTTCATATCAGCCTTTAGTTCCTTTCTCATTCCAGCAAGCAGGGACCTAAGGGATTTCTCTTCCCCCCTCATCTGCCTCTGATTCTGACGAGGCCTGGTCAGTTTCAGCTTCCCGCGCTGCGGGCTCCATTC
>QEPC01000105.1:33947-56013 GCA_003113815.1 Sphenodon punctatus
CTGTGTACTTATTAGATAATCCATTTAGTTCATAGCATTTAGAATAGTTAATAGCAGTTAGATTTAGTGTAGGTAGATATAAATAATATTAGATAAAATAAATAAATAAAAAAAACCATATAAAAACCAAAAAACCAAATAAAAAACAAAAGAAAACCATATAAAACCCAATAAAAAACCAAAAAAACATATAAAACCCAAAAAAATACCCATAACAACATTTCCCGAATGGCCAAACGGCCTAACCGAACGGCCTGTTCAGACGACCGAACCGAACAGTCGAACCCGAACCTGGCGAACGAACCAAACGGACGAACCGAGCGGACGAACCGAACGCCGCCGAACCGAACGGAGCTTGAACCGAACGGCCAAACCCAAACCGCGATCTGTTCGCCCATCCCTACCGTTAATGGCTATTAACCAAGTAGCTTACGGGTTGAACTTCTTTCTGTCAGGATATGGGAATGAACAACAGGGAATAGATTGCCCATTGTGACTGTTGGTTCTTCTCCCATGCAATCGAGATTGGCCACTGTCGGAGGACAGGATGCTGGGCTTGATGGATCATTGGTCTGATTCAGTATGGCACTTATGTTCTTAAGGGCAGAGCAGGAAAAAGGTCCCAAGATGGGAAAAGGTTCATCTTTTTCCCAAGATGGAAAAAGGTCCCATACTATGCAGATCCAGCAGCTCCTCCTCCCCTGCCACAGATGGAGGCCAGAGGGATGTGGGACAGAGCAGTCCCAGCTGAGAAAAGGCCCCAGTTCTGCCACAGCTCAAAGTTCATGGTGCTACTATATAGAGAACCCTGTGGGAGCTGCTTGAGGTCCCAAGAAGCAGTGACCAATTCAGAATTCACTGCACACTGTCCTCTGCTGACCCACATAGCTGGGTGCCCATGACACATGCAGGCACACTAGTGCTCGGCAGGGTGTACACCTCACTTGGAGAATCTGGACCACATGGCAATAGCATACTTAGCACCCAAATTACCATCACCATTCTCCTTTGGCCCTGGGTGCACGTGGCTCTGCCCTGTGAATCTGGGCCCAAGCCAGGCTGATTGTATTAAGCTCAACCTGGGCAATGCAGCCAGACTCTTCTTCACCTAAATCTAAGATGTCTGTGTGGCCCAGCCCGCCCCCCGCAAGCACTGTGACGTCACAGCAATCCCTAAAGGCATGGCGGCTATGTCAGAAAGAGGGGTTTCCCTTTAGATGCGGTCATGCCCCCTACAGATCACTATTATGTCATGGCACTTTGCAGAAGAGGAATCTTCCCACAGCTAGGGGCACAGCCTGACTCCAAGGGTCTTGAGAAGAGAATTTGCCTGACCAGGTCTGGGTCTGACAGGACCCAATTGATACCATCAGGCCTCTACTTTTGGTTGCAGGGGCAAGTCCATGTCTCTGTGATCTGATTTGCTTAGCTGTGGCAGATTCCCTCTGATAAGTAGCATACGTTACTACACTGCAGGCAGGATCAAGTTTGCATTTTCTTCCATGATGTGCTTCCCACTCCCTCTCGGCAGCCAGAAAGCTGCCCAATTGATGTAGTATCCCAATGAAAACAATTTAAAATCTCTTGGAAGCAGGATTTTCTTGCTTTTTCAAGGCTTAAGAACTGGTTAAAGAAGCATCCCAGAAAGGAATTATTGTGATTTGGGGAAGTTAATTCTTTGAAAAGCCAACAGTCACCACAAAAGACCAGTAAATTTGGATTCCTGGAAAGTTTAAAAATATATCTGGTTCAGCAACTCATGGTGGCTGGCGACAGCCGTGTACAAGAAATGAATATATTGGTGTAAGGACTATCTGGACTGATGTGAAAATAAAAAAGGAAGGCCCTTTTTTAAAAAAAAGAATCACAACACTAAAATTAAATTTTGATTTTCCTCCTATTAAGCGGACCCATATGTCAAATGGTCAGGAAGTGCCTGGAAATAATATTGAGCTTAGCTGTATTTACGCAGCTCAGTTTATGCATGGAGGGAATTTATTGACATGGCACTCCTCAGCCATGTAGTAAATGTGGTCAGCATACATTCTCTTGTGCTCTGTGTTGCTTCAAACTAAAGCAAACCTGACAACCATGCAAACAAACATACATATTATCTGAGGGCTTGTTTGCAGCCATATTAAGTGCGTTGGAGTACTTCTCAACTTAAAAAAGAAAATCAAGGTGGGCATGCCAGTATTTAAGAAAACGTCTATGGCTTTGTTCATTCAGTTGATGACACTTCTCCCAATACTGTAAGGACTTCTGCCCAGTTAGAAAACAAAAGTCGATTTGAATATTCAGAAATTGAAAAAATATTTCCCTTTTTGTTGTTTTCCACTTGTGCTTCCTGAAGATACAGTTGTGTCAAATTGCTACAAGCTTTGCTAGGTGCAGGGATCCACCCAATTGTGAAGCTCTGCTTAGTTCTGAAAGGTAAACCATTCAAGTGCTTAAGTGCACAAGTATGATACTTTTAGCCACCATGCACAAAGTTGAATTTCCCTGAAGCAAAGGTTTGCTAGCCTGGTTTCCTATGAAAAGAACGCTTATGCAATCCCCTGTTATGAGTGGGTATGAACTTTCCCCCTTAAATAACTTTTGATTCCAGTGGATTTCAACCAAACGTGGTAGAGGGGCTTAAGGCCCCCAAATAAGTAGGGATGCAAAATTTCATTTTAAAAAATAGGTTTGCCCAGAGGAAAAAATATGTCCATATTTGTAGTCCAAGAATCCACTGGCTTATATCGGGCATGGCCCCTCTCCACGTTCAGAATCCAGGCTACATTAATCCAGGTGGTTACTGCACAAGAACTACACTGCACCTTCGCTATAACAGACCTCTTGGGATTCAGGCCTTTTGTTCATTATAATGAAAGGTTCGTAATAGCAAAAGGACTATCAATGACAATCAAAATACTGTGGAGTCGGGGGGAGCCACTAGGCTCGGCTATAATGAAGGTCACTACAGGATGCGCTGTATTGATTTCATCTGATTCTAGCTCTGATCCAGAATTCATTAATGTTAATGCACGTCTTTGCACTGGCTGCAGTGGGTTTGATTGAAACCCTTGCTTGTGCATAACACTCATTTGCGTGAGTGTTAGACATGCAGAAGACTGGAGCCGTGATCCACAAATGACTTACTCCAGAGTTGTCCCATTGAAGCCCACAAGCTCCAGAATAAGTGATTTGTGGATTGTGCACTGGAAATATAAACCTCAAAATAGTTAAGTGAATCATTGTCGATGCCCCCCCCCCCCAATGAGACGCAAACACTTTGCATGGGTTATAAAACAGGCCACACTCTTTATTAATCAATCTCAGGATGGTGGGTAATTGCATCAGGCAATCTGGGTCCAGTATGCTAGCTAATCATCAAGTGTTAACTTAAGCAAAGCCCTGGATGTGTCTTCCAGTGACATTGCCTTTTAACCAACAAAACTTCACCCCTTCAACAGGTCACTAGCCATGGCCGAAGGGGGCAAGCCCATTCTGGGCCAGAGTAAGGAGTTTCCATGTCCGCAAGGTGTAGGACTGTGCCTGTCCTTATTCACCCTGATAAGACACCCCTCCCAGGGACATGATA
Organism: Sphenodon punctatus; assembly: GCA_003113815.1. Taxonomy (NCBI): domain Eukaryota; kingdom Metazoa; phylum Chordata; class Lepidosauria; order Sphenodontia; family Sphenodontidae; genus Sphenodon; species Sphenodon punctatus. The sequence continues at coordinate 37,534 of QEPC01000105.1, forward strand.
CCAGTGCATGCTGTGCCCGGCATTGCCTGAGTATCACTTCCCCATCTCTTAAGGAGATGACTCTAAATTTCCTATAACCTTACCTAATTATGCTACTATCGCATACTGGACCCCTGCTGAGTGCGACAATTGTCCATTCTTCCAGAATTTAATAAAGATGTTTCTGATATAATATCAAATTGTACCAAATTGTGTCTAATTATATGAATCATCATCCTTCTTGTTCAAATTACGCTATTTAATAAACCAATTTGAAACTGCCAGATTAGATCCAATTCAATTAAATTATACAGTACTCATTCCTTTAACACTCGAATGAACCAATAAACAGCCTATTTTAACCTACTCGAACACCGTGAAGGAGGCAAAAAACGACCCTTGTTAATAAGGCTACTTGGTAAAATTCCTTCTTGGTTCCCTAATGGCAACCAGAATTATCCCACAGTGCTAGAGGGGAGGTGGGTGGGGCTGACTGCTCAGTCTCCTGCACCCGAATGCTGTGTTCTCCGCAGCACGGGAGGACGGCCCCTCCTACAAGGAGTTGCCTCCCAGCCCACGTGGTAGCGCTTTTCAAGCTGAACAATCTGGTTGCCTAGAAACCACAGGGCAAAACAGTGCAGGGAGCTGTCACATGTGGTTTTGGCCTGTCAAGAGTGTCTTTGGGGAATGCACCTTTTGGGGTTGTTAAATGTCTACACTCCAAGTGTGTTACAAGCTCTCTCAGATACTCACACAAAGGGAAGGAAGTCCATTTCCTTACAGAGTGCCAGAAAAGGCAGCTAGCTGTAGGACCTGGCTCATGCAGGGAAAGGGAAAGGTTTATGCAATCACACCCGTGGGGTACATGAGGTTCCACCAGGGCACTGATCCTGGCTTAAGTCTCAGACCTGGTCCATGGTTATTAACACTCACACATTCACTCAACCAATATGACAATGTTCTTTTAGATACTGTGGTCAATTCAAGAGATCAGAGATAGACTGGAAATATATTGGCAAACCTCTTCGCTTTATATAGTACAAAGTTACAAAAAACACAAAATATATTCTTATTACTCTATATGTTAATACAATGTTACTCTCTCAACATTCATTCATCCTTTCATACATTACCTATCCTCCTGTCAGGGTGGTCAACACGTAATTGAGGTGATGGGGTCACCGGGACCAGTCCATTGATGTTGAGATGGTACCACGAGCTGATGTTACAGGCGTCAGAGTTCCAAAAGACATCAGTCCCATATTTATAGGTCTCTGGTCACATAGGCCATGCATATGTTATTGCTAGGCAGAGTTGGTTCTCCCAGACAAGGATGCATCTGGCTTTTTGTGTTCACCCTTCTGACCAGTTGAACTTTGGCCCATTTCATAAATGTCTGTTTTCAGCCTTATGCCGAGAACTGTTGTGTAAGCAATTAATATCCAAAATCAAGCTATGCTTGCAAATATAGTGTAAGTTCAAGCTGTACTGGCATCTTGTGTAAGTCTTAGTAATGCGGTTTGCAGTCAAAATCTTGCAAGCTGTCAAATTAAACTCTGTACATAGTTCACTTAGGGGCTTTGGCCTTTAAGCAGTTCCTTGCAGTTTTAAGCAGTTCCTTGCAGTATCTTCAGCCTGAGCATTCTAACTCATATCATCATTCATACACCTGTCATACTACACCTGACAGAGCTTTCTAGCAGGCATCCACCCGCTGCGGCTCTCTTCTGTTCCATGGGGGTGGAGCGCAACAAATCCCCCTCTTGCAGATATTTCTGCTGCACCATGGGTGTTTTCAAATGCGACGGGTCCCACCATGGACTATTCCAGGCCATGGCGGGAGCAGTCACTCCAGTCCAGACTCAGCCCGGCCACCAAAAAGAGTGACGGTGGCCTGAGCAGGGGAGAAGGCTGGGTGATGCATGGATGCATGTCTGCACGTCCCCCCCCATGCTGTGTGCAGAGCCCATCCCCCACATCAATCCCAAGAGGTCTGTCATTGGCTGCTGACAGGTGATCATGGCATCTAATAATGGCGCCCAGACCCCACTGCTACTCCAGACCAGGGAGGTAAAGCAGGTTATCAGATGTTAGCCCACTTTACTCTGGGTCCGCCATCTGGCTCCCAACCGTGGTGGAACTTAGCCCGGACTGTCACTTGGGGATTTCCCTGAGTTACAGCCTGGGATAAACTCCACCATGGTCAGAATCAGACAGCGATAACATCTGGCAGCTGCTTTCTAATGCAATGTTGAGCACAGATTATTAATCCGCGCTAAAGTGGATTAATCGATGTCCAATGGCACGTCTGAAAACACCCCAAGAGAAGATGAAGTATTTAAAATGCACTTCTAAGAACAGTTAATAAGGGATTAAATGATGCATCAATGGCTTGCCTTTAAGAAACATTCCCCAAAGGGTTAATTATGGACCCAGCCTATCCAGGGCTAAAAAAATAAAACAGAAGCATGTGGAAGGCATCAAGCTTACAATTTTCAACATGAGCGCAGCACTAACAGACCTTTTCTATTGCCAGACACAACCCCTGTAATTCTACAAATTAGGCTCAGCCCATGGGAACCATGTGCCTGCAGCTGCTCCACAGATGTGCAGATGAAAAATGTGGCAGATTCATCCAAATAAAACTGGATGGTTTTGCAGTTAATAAAATTACCACTAATCTAGTGTTAACTGACTAGAGCCCCATATATATATATTTTAAAAAAAACCAAACCCACCAAATATTGCTTTTTAAAGCAAAACATATACAAGGTTGAAACGTAAAGCAACAGTGATCAGAAGCTGGTTTAATTTAAAGAGCAATTTCCATTTTCTAATTGCTGATTGAGTGCTAAAACTCCTCTCCTTTGGGAAAGTGAAGGAAAGCTGCTGCTTAGCAGGAGCTTTGGAGTCATGTCTGCTATAAAGAAAACCAATACCTAGTAGCCACTACCAGGTAGCACAAAACTGGAGAGATAAATGCAAACACTTTCCTCCAGTAATTTATTCAAGACCCCCAAATTACGAACAAATAGATTAGTACTGTTTATGCCTGGCTGGTGGGAGCAATCATACCTGCCAGACTACCCTGTTAACTGACAATAAAGCTACAGAAAACCCTTCCTATTGACTCATTTTATTTAAATAGGAAATCTTTTGTTTGCTTTTCTTACAAATGCTGATCTCCACATTAATATGAAAGCTAAAAGATTTGATTTTTCAACAAATACACACACACGGGCACTGTGATTTTTAAAAGAAACACACAGAAGATAACTGCCATTGTGTTGGTTTGGAAATTATCAGCTACAAAGAACAGCGGGATCTGAATATCAGCAATAGTATTGTGAGCAATGCATTTTGACCAGGAATTAAAAATAATGAGACTGATCTTATAGCTACGTGACTTTTTCATCCACATGGTTCCCCAAAAACACTTTGCCGACTGAAATGGTATATGTCACTGAAGTGAAGTCACCCAGAATGGAGCATAAGTAACTAGAAGGACTCAGCAGCATTACACAAGAGAGTTTCTTCACAAATGACATGAAGAATACGCCTCTATCCAACTGTATCTCTGAGTCTGATCTCAGCCCAAATGAAACAGAACTCCCCAGCTCCTAAGAGGTTACAGACAAAACAAAGCAAGGCAGAGGGGAAAAAGAAACCAAGACACAGGAAAACACGTTTTTAGAGAAGTAGACTGTAGATCAATTTGAGGGAGGAAACTTGCTAAAGACTGCATTTGTATTAGAAGATAGGCAGAGATAATGAAAAGGAGGTCCGGAAAGAAGGATTCGGAGAAGGGGGGCGGGTCACAATGAGAAATAGCAAGTAATCACTTTAATTTTGTTTTCAAGTCTCACTATGGCCCTTTTCACACAGACACTGATAAAATGGGTGTTACATTTTATTAAACATGTTACAGGACACCCATAAAGCACACCTGCAGCCCTGAAAGGGGTCCAGATAAGCAATGCGGTCAAGATGTCCCTGGAGCTGCTGAGCCACTACACATTCAATAACCTTCCCTAAAAAGGAAAGGTTAGAGACAGGCCGATAGCTGGCAAGGGAGTCAATATCAAGCAATGGTTTCTTGAGCAGAGGCCGAACCACTGCCTCTTTGAGACAGCCCGACACTCTGCCCTCCCAAAGGGAGGCGTTGATCACCCCAACCAGCAACAGCCCCATTGTCTCCAGTCAAGATTAAATCAGTCAGGACGGAAAAGGATCTAATTCGCAAAATGTGGCCCTAACAACCCCAAGAACACCAACCGCATTGGCGGGTGTCACCGACTGAAATTGATACCACAAAACCGGACAAGGTGAGGCTTCCATAACCTCCAGTTCCCCATATGTATTAATTGCAGCATCGAAGTCATGGTGAATCCAGGCAATTTTATCCACAAAATAATCCACCAACATGTCACAGTGAGCAGTAGATGACTCCACTCCAAGGCGGAGGGAGGCCGGACTGACCAGCCCCCGCACCACCTGGAAAAGCTCCGCTAGATGGGATTTAGCGGATGCTATGAGGGTAGCAAAAAACTCCTTTTTTGCTTCCCACAAAGCTACGGCATAGGCTCGTAAACTGGCTCTATGATGCAATCTGTCAGTTTCAGTACACGAATGACGCCACCGTCGCTCCGATCACTGCCCTTTTCACTTCAGCTCCCGCAGTTCCTCGGAAAGCCAAAGAAACCTGTGGAGCTGTCGCCTGGGCAGCGGACGCCTAGGAGCTGTCCGATCAATGGCCTCCGTCAGCAAGGTATTCCATAACAAGATGAGGTCATCAATGGAACAGTCGTCAAGGTCAGAGGTAAACTCACCCAGAGCCTTTCGGAACCGATCGGATTCCATCAGCCTCTGGGGGCAAAACATCCAAATTGGTTCTGCACCTTTCCATGTATAATCAAATGTAACACCCATTTTATCAGTGTTAGAGTGTCTGTGTGAAAAGGGCTTGTTAGGGGTGGGTGTAACAGACTCAGATTAATCCATAACCATTAATCTGTAAAAGGTTGTGCCATTGCGGATTCAGTTTACAGATCCATATTTAAATTTTTAAAAATAAATAAAATAATTTTAAAAATCACTGTGCACACGCAAAATATTTGTGGGGCTTTTCTGCACAAACATAGTTCTTTTCCAAAATGGTGACAGCAATGTGGCAGCCATTTTGCAAAAGGGCAGCCAGCCCAACCATGCGCGGTGGCCATTTTGCGCATGCACTGACCAGCTACCCTTTTCCAAAATGATGGCAATGCTGCTGCCATCATTTTGGAAAAAGGGCTTTGCATGAGCACAACAGATCTGGTGGCCATTTTGTGCATGTACAACAATTTTAAATATTATTATTTTTCTAGATTTAAATACGGATCTGTAATCCAAATCTGTAATTAAATCCAGACGTTACAGATCTGAACCTGTAATTTCATCCAAATGCCCATCCATATTCACTATAGGCCAAGGGTGGGCAAACTGCAGCTCTGGAGCCACATCTGGCTCTTGAGCATTCAATTGCAGCTCCTGGCCAGGCCAGGGATAGGTCCCATGCTGCCTTATTTGTCCTGTCTCTTAGGCTGCTTTCCCACAAAGAGAGCGCATTGTGCTTTGGAGAAGCAAAGCAGAGTTTGGGGCAGAACGGAGCAGCTTTGGGGCCTTGTCAGCAAGAGAGGCTGTAAGAAGAGAAAGAAATCCTGCAGTATTCCTCCAGGTCTTTCAGGAAACTCCTGTAATGTTGGACTTCTGAGAAGTCTGAAGAGAGAATAGCATTGAATGGAAAGTAACTATTTTGTCTTTGTGTAAATTTATGCAAAAACGGAATATCTATTGTTTTTATGAGAATTCAGATCAGAACATATGCTTCAAATCAGACTCCTGACCTAAAAAAAAAAAGCCACTGCATATTAGGGATGGGAAATTGTTATGAAAATCAAGACCGGTTCAGAATTGGACTGACCTGACTTTAAATTGGCTTTTAGATAATATTGATTGGAATTGCCTCTGATTCCGAGAAATATGAGATAAATCCATGTGTCTGCCCCCAGTTCTGCCTCCCCCAGACTCCTCCCTGGCCCAGGCATGAGGGGGGGAGGGTCCAGGGGAGGTAGAGCTGGGAGTAGAGGGGCTACATAGGAGTTGGGTGATAGTTGCCTCCCAGGGCACCTGCCTCCCCTGGACCCCTGCTCGTGCCTGCCTACTGCAGCAGCGCTGGGACGGGTAGCCATGCAGGAGTCTGTGTGTGTGTGTGTGTGCACCAGGCAGGGGTTCTGGAATTCAGAGCTGGGGGGAGAGGGGAGCACAAGGGTGAGGAAGGAGGGTAGTTATCTCCCAGGACACCTGCCTGGCACCCGTATCCCTCAGGCCCCTACCTGTGTCTGCCTGCCGAAGCAGCACTGGGGTGGGGGGCCGGGCAGGGGTCCTGGGTGGTAGAGCTTGGTGGGAAGGGAATGGGAGGTAGTTGATTAGTTTACCAGTTTTTTTCCAGGCTCCGGAGTCCAGAGAGTCAACCCACAGTGCCGAGAGCGGCCTTCTCAGGGCTGCGCTGGGCTGAAATACTAGAAAAGGTAACCACGCATGCACAAAATGGCTGCCATGGCCGTTGTGCGCACATGCAGCCATTTTCCAAAATGGCACCGGCAGCGTCGGAGCCATTTTGGAAAACGGCAGTTGTTATGCGCATGCTTAGCCCTCTGTGCCCATACGTGGATTCCACCTACCAGAAGGAAAGAGGTGTCCTTGGCACCTGGACCAGACAGGGTTGTTTTTCTTATTTTTCCCACCGCTCCTTAGTGAGGCAGGCAGGCACCACTATATTGTCAACCAATGCTGTTTAGGACATGACAGCCCTCTAGCTCCCAGTGACTGCCAGGCACTGACAGCAGCTCTATGCCCGCCAGCCACCTCTGTAATGGACAGGACACCTAACAGTTAACAGTAACAACTTGGGAATGAGAAAACATCACAGAGCCAACTTATAACAACGTGACTTTGCAATACCAATTGTGACTCCAATCTCTCCTGCTCTCCCCTCCTTCCTCCTGCCCTCTGGAGTTTTGCAACATTGTTTTGCTCTTTCATGTCAGCCAGCCTGAGAGGCAAAACGAAAGTCAAGCCATGCAAGCCAATGTCCTTTAACATGAATGGAATGCCCATAGGAATGAATGGAAAACAAAACTGTAAACAAAAATGAAATTAAACAAAATGGAAAAAAAAGTGATTTTTAAAAAACAAACAAACAGGGAAACTAAACTAAAATGAAAACAAAATTGTGCCCTCCTGCACTAGTATGTAGTGCATTTTCCTCCAAGCCAGCACTGAGTGGACACTAGGGATGGGTGGTCTGGATTAGGATTGACCTGTAACAGCCCGATTAGGGCTGTTACAGATCAATAGTATACAAATTATTCCTTGCCAGTTCTGGATCCAGTGTTCTAGGTTTCCCCCCCACCCCCATACTCCTGGGGCCCTGGAGTATACTTACTGCCCTTGGAGGGCTTTATTGAAGCTCCACTGGCCCGCTACTGCTGTGGGGGGGGGGGTCTCCTGGCATGCTCCCTCACCATTGCACACTGCCGAGCTTCCAGCTCCGGAGCACTCATGGACAAAACCCTGGACTAGGCGGCCGACCTCGCATGTATTATGGAGACCTGGCTGGACACTGAGTCGGGGCCTATATTGACTGACCTTGTTCCAACTGGGTACTCCGTACAGCATCAACCTCGGCTGGACGACCAAGGGGGCGGTGTAGCCATTATTTTTAAGGATACATTCTCTGTGAGGAAATTTCCTCTTCAAACTATCATGGGTATAGATGGTCTTCATCTGGTGTTGGATTTGACCGGAGACAGAGTAGGGATACTGCTCATATACCGGACACTCACCTGTATGGCAGTTTCCCTGCCCGCACTGTCCGAGCTGGTGTCGGAGGTGGTCTTGCAGTCCCCCAGGGCGATAGTCCTGGGGGACTTTAACATCCATGCCGAAGCCAGTCTTGGAGAGGCAGAACATGAGTTCATGGCCGCCGTGGCTACCATGGGCCTGTCTCAGAGAATGGTGGGCCCCACACATGTTGGAGGACATACCCTGGACATGATATTTTGCACAGGTCTTGAGGCAGGGCATCTGTTAGTGCGGGAGGTGTCATCATCAGTGCCCTTGTCATGGACAGATCATTATCTCCTCCAGGCCAGTATCCTGGCACATGTTGGCCCCTGGGAGGGTGCGGAACCGATTAGGATGGTTCACCCCCAATGGCTTATGGAACCTGGAAGGTTCCAGACCGCTCTAGGGGATGTTTCCTCTGATCTCGATGATCACTCACTCGATGACCTTGTGACCATATGGAATTCCACGTTGGTGGAGGCCATCGACTGGATGGCTCTCAGGCGTCTGCTCCTGAACCGCCGACAACGCAGCTCCCCATGGTATACGGAGGAGCTGCAGCAGATGAAGCGGGAAGGACGACAGTTAGAGCGATAGTGGTGTCATTCGCATGCTGAAGTTGAACAATTGCGGCATAGAGTCTTATTGCGTACCTATGCTGTGGCGGTGTGGCCAAGCGAGCCTCCTCCAGGAGGGAGTTCCATAAACGCGGCCCGGCCACCGAGAACGCCCTCTCCATTGTGGCCCCCCGTTTTACATGGACCTCCAGAAAGGCGCCCCCGGTGGACCAAAGGCTATATGTAGCCTTTGGAGGAGGTTGTTAGGGAGTTTGCGTCCACTAAGTCCCGCCCAGGAGGATGGTCAGTCTGGCCTCCCTCCACCTGGATTTAGTCATCAAATGCCCACTGTGATTTGTTTGTGGACTTTTTTGCTGATAAAATTGCTCAAATCCACCACAGTTTTGATGCAACATTTTTAGCAGTAGGTGAGCCAGAGGCAGTAGGAGCCCTGACTTGTCCTGTTTTATGGGATAAATTTCAGGATCTGTCACCCTCAGATGTGGGGGATGCTCTTGGGACTGTTTGCGCCACTTATTGTGAACTAGATCCATGCCCATCCTGGCTAGTCAAGGTCAATCGGGAGACATTAGGGCCATTGCTGGCGGGGATTGTCAATGCCTCCCTTGGGTAGGGCAGGGTGCCGGACTGTCTCAAGGAGGCTGTGGTGTGGCCCCTGCTCAAAAAGCCATCATTGGATGTTGGCGTCCTGGCCAGCTATCGGCCGGTCTCTAGCCTTCCCTTTTTAGGGATGGTTATTGAACGGGTGGTGGCCCAGCAGCTGCAGGAGCATCTGGACCAGATTAATTTTCTCGATCCCTTGCAGTCTGACTTTCATCCTGGATATGGCACGAAGACTGCACTTGTGGTCTTGAACGACAACCTCTCCCCGGAGTTGGACCGGGATCGTTCAACCCTGTTGATCCTGTTAGATCTCTCGGCTGCATTTGATACCGTTTATCATGAGTAGCTGGTGACTGAGCTGTGGGACTGGGCAGGGATTGGCAGGACCATTCTTGAATGGTTCCCCTCTTTCCTGGCTGGGAGAATCCAGCGTGTGGTCCTGGGTGATTTTTCATCTTCTCCCCAGGGCCTCACATGTGGAGTTCCACAGGGTTCTATCCTGTCCCCTCTTTTGTTCAATGTGTATATTTAGTTAGTTAGTTTGTTAAATTTATTGGCCGCCCCCTCATGCCTACGGCATCTCGGGGCAGCTTACAATATCATAAAAACACAATAATACTAAAATCAACAACAATAAAAAATAACACCAACCCCACAACAATTTATAAAGCATCACTAAAACCCCAAACACTTCCCCGTCCCCCACCCTCCCCTCCGAAGGCCTGGCAAACAGCCAGGTATTCCAAACTCGTCAAAAGGCCAACAGTCCTGGGGCCAGGCAAGCCTCCTCCAGGAGGGAGTTCCATAAACGTGGCCTGGCCACCGAGAACGCCCTCTCCATTGTGGCCCCCCGTTTTACATGGGGGACCTCCAGAAAGGTGTTCCCGGTGGACCAAAGGCTTTTGGGTGTGGTTGTTAGGGAGTTTGGCGTACGGTGTCATCAATATGCTGATGACACCCAGCTATTTCTCTCTTTTTCATCCGACTGTATGTGGAGCTACCTTTGGTGCTGGTTCAGAGACTGCAGCTGGTGTAGAATGCAGCGACTCATCTCCTAAAGGCGATGTGCCAATGCAAGCATATTACACCAGTGCTTCGCTCTCTGCACTGGCTGCTGATAGTCTTCTGGGCCCAATTCAAGGTGTTGGAGTTGACCTTTAAAGCCCTAAACGGCCTGGGCCCAGCCTATCTGCAGGACCGCCTCACCCGCTGGATCCTAGATCAGCCCCTGTGGTTGGCTGGGGGCGCACTTCTCGAGGTCCCCTGGGTTTCTCAGGTGTCGACCTTGCAGAGGGCATTCTCTGTGGCCACACCACAGCTGTGGAACACCTCCCACCAGAGGTCCACCTGACCACCAACCTTCCCTCTTTCTGTAGACAATGTAAGACCTGGTTGTTCCGCCATGCCTTTCCCGAGGGAGATGGGCTGGGTGGGTTGGGTTGGGGGAGGGGGTAATTTGTTTTACTGTGGGGTTTTTAATTGTATTATTGTTGTTTTTTAATCTGTTTTAATATGTTGTTAGCTGCCCCGAGATGCTTTTAGCAGGAGGGGGCAGCGTACAAATTTTATAATAAATAAATACATTTATAATAAATAAATAAAAATGGCTGACAGCCATTTTGTGCATGTGCAGCCATTTTCCAAAATGGCAATGGCAGTGTTGCTGCCATTTTGGGAAAGGGCAGCCAGTCTGGACATGCACAAAATGATCCCAGTGACCATTTTCAACGTGTGTGATCCGGAGCCATGAGCTCGGCAGCATGCCACAGCAGGGGAGCCTGCCGGGAAGCCCCCCCCCCGCCCCCCAAAAAGTAGCAGCAGGCTGTAGGAGCTTCTATCAAGCACTCCCAGACTGGTAAGTACACTTTAGGGTCTTGAGGTAGGGGGAAGAGGTCAGACTCACTGCCCCAGGAGGGTGTCCTTCAGATCAGAGCACAGATCAGTTTCCCATTGAGTTCGATGGGGAAATTTCCCACTGAATCTGGAAATTACAGATTCGAATCCAGAACAGATCTGGATCTGTAATTCAGTCTGAATGTCTATCCCTAGTGAACACCATTTCCTGTTGCAACATATTACTGTGATGCTGGAGAAACTATCTTGGAGCTTCTCTATACTGGGATAGCTACTCCAGTGTAGTCTCACCTGGCAAACTCTTAGTATGGCCACATTGTACCAGGTTAGAAGTTGATTTCTACTGGTGTGGCTTTCCCTGGGTTCAGTTTCCACTGTACTTTGTGCCAGGGTAGAGATTTTATTGTAGATTTACTGCCCAGATTCCAGTTTCTCTAACCAAGTTCTTCCTGTCTCTTTTCCACATCTTAAGCTGGTGCTTTTCTTCGCTTCACAGTGGTAGCTGCTTTTGTGCACTGCTAAACATCTGCCATGTCCCACCACATTCCATCCAGAGCTGAAAGGATTCATTACGTACTGTGCTGTTTGCAAAGCTCTCCGGAATAAATATGAAACAGGATCATTAGTTATATCAGGCTCTCAAGGAACAGCAAACTTAAACCCAAAGCATTACACATTCTGACGCTCCACTCATGGGAAACACATGCACATCTTAAACTTAAGGCAGTGCTCATAGAACAGCAAGATATGATCGTGTTGCTAACCCAAGCCCTGGAGACCACCCCAAACACAGCATGTGGCTGCTGCTGTACACACCCTGCAGAAGACTTAGGTTGGAAGGAGCATACTGTTATGCCTGCTACCGTACATTTTAGGGCAGAGACACTGGCTCGAAGCTTAGATCTGGCCTCCACTCCTACTTTTTCTATTTCGTCTCCACAGGAACCACAATCACTGGGTTGACCAAGTCCTGAATAGGAGTCCTCTGTAACATATGGTGCAGCTGATGCTTGTCTGCACACCCCATCCAGGCAGCAAACACTGTGGCTACCACAGATGGTTCCTTGGCACTGGCTGCTGTATAGTCTTTTTTCTTTTCTTTTTTTTACAAGAGGAAAATGGAAGGCTAGATGAATCAGAGCTCTGGCTTAAGACACTTGGTCTCTAAATCATGCCTTTTATGATCTTCTGGTTGGACTTCTCTAGATCAGGAGTTCTCAAACATTTCAGACCATGTGCCGACCTTCCTCTTGTCTTTGGTACTTGACCCCACCCACCACCGCATGCATACACATTGGGTGTTTTTAGACAAGCGCCTCCCCACCCAGTCATTACCCATCCATCCTGCATCTTGCAGGACTGCTTTGGTGCCCTAGGCAGTCCTGCAACATGCAGGATGGGCAGGGAGGCACTTGTCTAAATACACCCATAGCTCCTTCTCTCCCTTACCACCATCTTTCTCCTCCTTAGTTCCTCTCCCCCACCCTCAGTTGCAACCCTAGCATTTTAGTAATTCCCTCCAGCACAGAACAGAACTCTGTGACCTCTCTCATGTCTTCCTGGACACTTTCTGCACACCTTTGCTCTTCACAACCTTGCTCCCCCCTACCTCTCTGCGCTAATTTCCTTTTGTGCAGTCCGTGAACTCTGCTCCTCCTCTATCCTCTCTCTCACCCTCCCACACCTCCCCTGCTCCCCTAACCACCTTTGTCCCTTCTCCCTAGCTGCCCCACACACCTGGAACTCCCTCCCTGCCCACATCTGCCTCGCCCCCTCTCTTCGTACCTTCAAATCCCTCCTCAAGACCCACCTCTTTCGCTCTGCCCTCCTCGACTCCTTGCNCCTCTTCCGCTCTGCCCTCCCAGACTCCTCGCTCCCCTCATCTAACTCCTGCTGATACCCTCCATCCAGTACAATCGGTTACCTGAGGTCTGTGTACTCATATCCTCACCACATGGACCAACCAGCCATCATTCTTGATGTAACCAAGCCAAGCGTGTGCACCTGAGACCTCTCATCTTCGTGAATATTACATTCCTTGTCTCTCCCTCTGTTCCCCTTCCTTCGTCTCCACCCCACCCCACCCCCCATCTCTCAGATTGTAAGCCCTAGGGCAGGGACCGTATCTATTCAATTACTTTGTAAAGCGCCAGGTACATTGCTGTCACTATATAAATGCTTGCTAATAATAAAATAAGAATAAACCACTAATCTAGGCATTAGACGAGGGTGACAACAATAGAACAAAGACACCCATTATTTGTATTAAGTTAATTATCGGCTAGATACAAACGAGAGCAGGGAACTCGCTGTGCTAAGAACTGTATAAGTGCACAGCAACAGCTCATGCTTGCCCCCAAAATCATATAACCTAAATAGAAGCGGCAGAGGAAAACAGATAGTAGTGTATTTACTTACTGCATAGGGAATGGAGGCAGAGGGAGATTTTTCTTGGGGTCATATGAGAAGCCTGCAAAAGAGCAAGGATTGGAACTTGTTTCGTCAAAGTCCTAATGCAGGTGCTTAACCACAAGACTATCCTTCCTCTCACCTGCTTATGTAACAACCACAGGTCTCCAGGTAAGTTTGAATTGTGAAATCAAAGCACAGACCTTGACTACTTGAACCAAAGATGTTAATAGCATTAGTAGGCTGTTACTATCTGTGACGATTAACTCCTAAAGAGGCCCATACCGCTGTAACATTTAAATATATGTAAAAAATTTAAACAGTCATTTCGTTTAAAATTAGTGCTTAACTCCATTCAGAAACTGGATTCCAGAGCACTGGTGGCATGGAAAGACCACATAACAAGTGAGGTATTAATGCTGCTATTAGGGTTCCACCTATGCACAGTTTTACATACATGTTGTAGGGCCTGCATTGGTGCCTTAGTGACAATGCAGGCCCTGCAACATGTATCTTTCATAATTTTTCCTTACAAATTTGCATAGGTGGCAACTTTAACTGCTATGTCTCCAGTATTGAGAAAGAGGCCTATGTGAGTTCAGTAGAGATAGAAGTTAGAGCTCTCCAAGTTATGGCTCTCTGATTTTCTGTTCAGGCCCAGTCCCAAACGCAAATTAGAGCAGTGTCGGAACTACTCTAACATGTGTCGACTGGCTGTAGACCCCAAAGAGCCATTTGGCACCTGGGAACATCAAGAACATATGAGAGTCTCTCTCTCTCCAAATCCCATTCAGTGAACTATGTGCATTACCAGGATTCTGTCACAGACATGCAGTGAGAAACACCACTTGGTGAAGTAATGTTAACACATTAGTACAAATAACTCCAGTGTTAATGGCCATTCTAGGGTGAAGGTCCCTCGCTGCCCCGCATGCCTGGAACTCCCTCCCTGCCGACATCCGCCTTGCCTCCTCCCTCCGCTCCTTCAAATCCCTCCTCAAGACCCACCTTTTCCATGCTGCCTTTCCCAATGCCCTCTAGTCTTTCCCCTTGCTCTTACTGTCAGCCCTCCTCTGCTGACTGCTGCTACCGACCACCTTGTAACCAAGCCAAGTACACGCACCTGAGACTTCGCATCCGCCTGAATGTTTGTTTGTCTTCTCCCATGTCTCTCCCGCTGTCCCCTCTCCCTGTCTCCCCCTCCTTGTCTTTTAGATTGTAAGCCACAGGCTGTACAGCGCCAGGTTGCAACTGGCGCTTTATAAATGTTTAATAATAATAAAAATAATAAATAAAGGGAAACATGAAAATAGAATGGCGATATCTTTTATTGGGACCGCCAGTTAGGGGAGACGCAAGGTTTTGGACCTCACAGGGACCGTCGTCAGGCAAATCAGGAGTAAGAACTGCTGTAAGAACTGCTGAACAGCAGTACCTACTGTTCCTTTGTGTACAATCTTCTCAGAAGCAGACACTGACACTTTTTAGGAATCATTCCATATTACGTCTGCTTTTTTTTTTTTGTGACAGCCAAAGCTCACAAAGGTCTCAGCATTCATTACAAGTATGAGCCGCTGGGCCTCTCTTACCACCACTGGTATAATCTGAAATATTCTGCATCCTCTAAAGACTTTGGGGAGATCACAACACAGAAAGGATTTTCCCTGGGGGAAAAAAAAAAGTTGGTAGCAAGGCTGTGAAAAGGGAAGACCTCTTTAAACGCTCAATGGGGCTTGCTAGAAGAGAATTGGTTGTAGAAACAAGAAATACACATCCTGGGATAGTGAAACTAATACTGCTGCCTTTATATAAACTTAGGCATCCTTAAAAAGTTCTACATTCACCCATGCACTCTGCAACCTACAAACCAAACCAAACTATGGGACTCCAATATCCATGCTGACGCCAGTCTTGGAGGGGCGGGGCATGAGTTCATGGCCTGTCTCAGAGAGTAGTGGGCCCCACACATGTTGGAGGACATACCCTGGACATGATATTTTGCACAGGCCTTGAGATGGGGGATCCATTGGTGGGGGAGGTATCAACAGTGCCCTTGTCGTGGATGGATCATTACTCCTCCAGGCAGATGCCAGGAGGGTGCCGACACAAACATATCACACCAGTGCTTTGCCTCGTGCACCGGCTGCTGGTAGGCTTCCGGGTCTAATTCAAGGTGTTCGTGTTGGCCTTTAAAGCCCTATTGGCTTGGGTCCCACCTATCTGCAGGACCGTCTCACCCTCCGGGTCCTGGAGCAGCCCCTGCAGTCAGCTGGGGGCAACTTCCTCGAGGTCCCCCGGGTTTCCCAGGTGTCCACTACGAGGAGGGCGTTCTCCGTGGCTGCGCCATGGCTGTGGAACTCCCTCCCACCCAAGATCTGCTTGGCTTCTGGTCTCCTCTCTTTCTGCAGACAATATAAGACCTGGCTATTCCGCCAGGCCTTTCCCGAGGGAGATGGGGTGCGTGGGGAGGGGTGGGGTGGGGTAGGGGGGATGGGGTTTTATATTGTTTTTTAGTTCAATCATTATTGTTTATTTTAATGTTTTTAAATGTTTTTAATATGCTGTGAGCCGCCCTGAGATGCCTGAGGCAGGAGGGGGCTGCATATACATTTTAATATAAATAAATAAATCACATATTTAAACTACAAACCAAACCAGCTTACATTGCCCATTTTTACACGAACAATCAGGGTGAGCTTCCAACAACAACATGCCTTTGTTGCCTACTGTTCTGTCAGGCTTGCAGACAGTTTGCCTTGAAATACCAAAGTTTAGCCCTAAAGGCATTTCTGAAGGAGTGGGAGGAAGGCAAGTGAACAAATTCTTTGTGTTTCCTGAAAATTCTTTTGGAATTACATAACTGGGGCTGGGAAGGCAATATTCTGTACATGAGAAGCACATATTACAACAAAACCTAGACTGCTCAATGGTGCACACACAGCCTCCAGACAGTCCCAAACAGAACAAAGGAAGAGTAAAATTAACATCAACCCCTAATAGAGAAGTATAAATGAAATCCAGCTAGCCGTTATTTAGGTCTTGGGAAGTAAAAGGTGTGTTACTATATAAATCCCACTTGATTCAATTTAACTTGAAATTCCAAGACAAGTGGAGAAATTGCAAACTCCCTGTTTAGTATTATAGTACAGGAACCTGTTCTCCCATCAGTTTTGACACTTTAACATACTTGAGGAAAAACATAGGCAGAATGAATAGTTCCCCAAGGCCTTGTCTACACTAGGAAGCTTTTTCTACAGCTTTCTACAACTGTTTCAACTTGTCAACAGTAGGAACAGTTGAATCTTAAAAGGAATAAGGTGTTAGTGGTTGCCAGTATGGCTTAGTCTCCAAGTCATATAGTATTCCTCTGAGCAGTGGAAGGTGAGCCAGTAGTTATGATGCCAGCCACCACTTGTACGGCCAACCTCTGCTCCTAACACTGCCCTCTCAGTGGAGCTGCATGGTATCAGCAGTTGAGGGAAATGTTAGAGACTTTATTGTACAAAGGAGCCAAGTTTAAGGGTACTTTTACATGAACTATTGATTATGTAGCTGCCATCCCAAATCCATGCTAACATGTAAACACAGTTTCCACTGTGTAATGAAACTGGAACAATAACTCCTGGGAAAACTAGAACAATTGCTTGAGCTTGTGACTTCCATATAGCCAATGTAGCATGTGAAAGCTCTGCCTGAGACACAAAACATCTTGGTCATCTTGCTGGGGGAAGCCATTGACAGGATGGCTCTGAGAGGTCTACTGCCTCCGTCTCGTCACCCATGCTCCTTGGTTTACTGAGGGGCTGCGGTGTATGAAACAGGTAGGTAGGAGACTAGAGCGATGCTGGCGTCAGACTCGCTCTGAATCTGATCGACTTCTCCATAGAACCCACTAGCAGTCCTATGTTGAGGCTGTGAGGATGGAAAAGAAGGAGTTTTTTGCTGCCCTCATAGCGTCTGCGAAGTCGTGTCCAGCAGAGCTGTTCCGGATGGTGCAGGGGCTGGTCAGTCCGGCCTCCCTCCGCCTGGATGGGGACTTGTCCCAGGCCCGCTGTGAGGAGTTTGTCACCTACTTCGCAGACAAAATTGCTCAAATCCAGAGTAACTTTGACACTGGATTGGAAGCAGTAAGCGAGGGGCACGAGGTTATGGAGGCCCCGTCTGGTCGATCTTTCTGGGATGAGTTTCAGGAAGTGACGCCGGCCGATGTGGTGAATGTCCTGTTAGAGCCACAAGTTGTGAATTAGATCCGTGCCCGTTCTGGTTGGTGAAAGCTTCCAGGGAAACTTTGGGACCATGGTGGCAAGGGTAGTGAATGTGTACCTTCGGAAGGGGAGATTGTCGCCCAGTCTCAAGGAGGCTGTGGTGTGCCCCCTGCTGAAGAAGCCATCTTTGGATGTGGATGCACTCGCCAGCTACCACCCCATCTCTAATCTTCCCTTTTTAGGGAAGGTTATTGAATGGGCAGTGGCACTGCAGCTCCAGGCGCATTTGGACAGCATCGGTTTCCCTGACTCTTTTCAATCTGGGTTCCGCCCCGGCTATGGTACTGAGATGGCATTGGTGGCCTTGGTGGATGATCTCCACCGGGAGATGGATGCAGGATGTTCGACCTTTTTGATCCTGCTAGATTTCTTGGCCACTTTTGATACCTTGAACCATGGGCTGCTGTTGAGATGGCTGTGAGACTTGGGGAGTCTGGACGGGACTGTCCTTGGATGGTTCTGCTCATTCCTCTCAGGTAGAAGTCAGAGGGTGGTGCTGGGGGCTGAAACATCTAGCCCCCGGGCCTTGACTTGCGGTGTTCCTCAGGGTTACATTCTGTCTCCACTGTTGTTTAATGTGTATATGCAGCCCCTGAGGGAGATCATGAGAGGGTGCGGGGTGCAATGTCACCAATATGCTGATGATACTCAGCTGTACCTCTTGTTTTCAACTGACCCAGGTCCTGTTGTCTCATTACTTTCCCAATGTTTGGAGGCCGTGGTGGATTGGATGCAGCACAGCAGACTGAAGCTCAATCCCGATAATATGGAGGTGATGGTGGTGGGAAGGGCGGGGGATATGCTGCCCCCCCTGATAGGGGGGTTCGCCCACCTGTTGCTTTTCAGGTTCGGAGTCTGGGGGTGGTTTTGGATTCGTGCCTCCGTCTGTATTGGCAGGTGGAGGC
>QEPC01000105.1:58266-75025 GCA_003113815.1 Sphenodon punctatus
CCTTGTAACCAAGCCAAGTACACGCACCTGAGACTTCGCATCCGCCTGAATGTTTGTTTGTCTTCTCCCATGTCTCTCCCACTGTCCCCTCTCCTTGTCTCCCCCTCCTTGTCTTTTAGATTGTAAGCCACAGGCAGGGACCGCGTCTGATTGTATGTTCTGTACAGCACCAGGTCTTGCAACTGGCGCTTTATAAATGTTTAATAATAATAATAATAATATCTCGGGGACCACCTCGCCCGCCATGCCTCAGAGCGATCCCTTCAGTCCACCGGGGGTGCCTTTCTGGAGGTCCCCCATGTAAGATGGGGGCCACAATGGAGAGGGTGTTCTCAGTGGCCGGGCCGCGGTTATGGAATTCCCTCCCGAAGAAAGCTTGCCTGGGCCCGGGCCTGTTGGCCTTTCAACATATCTGTAAGACTTGACTGTTTGCCCAGGCCTTCAGAGGGGAGGGTGGGGGTGTGAGATGGAGGGCGGGGGTTGGAGGGTAGGGTGGGGAATGTTAGGGGGGTAGTTTTAATTGTTCTTATTGTTGTTTTTATGTATTTTGTTGTTGTTTTAACTGTTGTGAGCCACCCCGAGATGCCATGGGCATGAGGAGGTGGCCAATAAAGAAATAAAGAAAGAAATAAAGAAATAAAAAATCCTAACCCTGCATTTCATTCAAACTCCTGATTGATACAAAACAGACTGAGCCGATGGACAGATGTTGTAAATGTACAACAAAGCATGCTTTTATACAACCAAGATGTTTTTGTCTTAATGAGCAGGTTCTGAGATACGGAAGCCAGTTCAAAAATTGTCTCTTTTGGGGCTCTTTTACATACACTCCTGCAAGCAGCAGAGGCACAAAGTGGTGGCACATGTGATCAAACATCCCAGTTATGGCATTTTGCAAATGGCAGGACCCTCATAGTCTATCTGCAGCAGTGCTAGTATCCCCTGTGGCTTTCACTCTTGCAGTTCAGCCATTTGCCAGCACTGATCAGACAACACCCTCCCTGCGTGCTTTCTAACGTGACAGCGTAGAAGTGCTACCACAGACTCACCTGGTCTGCAGTGGGACTGGCACCGTGGCCAGCCAGGATCCAGCCAGGCCTCCGAACTAACATGACGAGGGCCTGGCTGCTGGGGAGAGCTGGGATCTGGGCAGACTCCATCCGGCCCCACTCCAACCCCATGCTGTGCCCAGCAGCCCACCGCTCTTCCCTGATGGGCAGCCATGGTAGCCAGAGGGGGCCGCCCCTCCGGATCATGGTGAGTAAAGCAGACTTTCAAATATGAAAGCCCGCTTTACTCCTGGTGGGGCAGTCACCTGTGGTGGTGACTACTGTAGGGATGGGACTCTGGGAAAAATTTCAGTTTCGGTCAATTTTGGTTTCGGTTCTCATGTATTTCGGTTCTTTTTCAGTTTCAGTACTATCTGATTTTTTGCACTGATGTTAAAAATCCGGTTCAAAAATCAATGCAAAAGATCCGATAGTACCGAAACCAAAATTTCAGATTCTTCCGAAATGGCCATTTTTGGGTACTTTTGGTTTTATCCGAAACCAAAATTCCCATCCCTAGTGACTAGCCCAGGCTGTGACTCAGGGACTTCTCCAAGGGACAGTCCAAGCTAGCCACCACCACGGTCAAAATCCATCCTGTGCAAACATTTAGTGGATGTTTTCTAATGTGACACAGAGTATAGGATGCTAAAGTGCACTAGAGCCGGCCACTGTCACATCTGAAAATGTCCTCTGTTGAATTACAGCAGCAGTTCTGGTTTCTCTTAGACAGGAGAGTCCAAGTCAGTGCTTCCACATAATCAAGTGTGTATGTGTGTGTGTATGAGAGAGAGAAATTCATGTGTGTGCTACTTACTAACTAATAGGGGTGGGACCCCGGGCCCAATACCGGCTACCGGATTTACCGGTTACCGGTTTCCCGAAAACCGGATTCCCGGTTTAAATCCGGTATACCGGTACCGGATTTATTGCATTGGTTTCAATGGGGCGCTCTGTCCCCATTGAAACCAATGAAATAAATTAAAATAAATTCCCTCCCCCTCCCAGGCTGCGCGGGTGGAAGGGGGGACACCCCCCACCCACCCTGCCCAGCCTGGCTTTTTGTTTAAAAAAAGAGTAAGCGCGACCCCGAGGCGAGGCGAGCCCACCCCCCAGCACCAGCGGCCGCGGCGTCCCCGCAGCCGCCGGTAAGTATGACCCTGACCCGATCCCTGGGGGGGGGTGTTTAACACCCCCCCCCCCTCCAGGGATCACCCCTACTAAAGGCTCAGTGCGCCGCTTCACTTACCTTTGGGAGCTCCGGCGGCGGCGGGCGGTCCGGCGGCCTCAGCGCCGGCTGTGGCTGCCGGCGTCAGGACGCTGTAGGCCTTCCGGTGAACTTCCGGGTTTCACCGGAAGGCCTAGAGCGTCCTGACGCCGGCAGCCACAGCCGGCGCTGAGGCCGCCGGACCGCCCGCCGCCGCCGGAGCTCCCAAAGGTAAGAGCGGCAAGCGCACTGAGCCTTTAGTAGGGGTGATCCCTGGAGGGGGGGGGGGTGTTAAACACCCCCCCCAGGGATCGGGTCAGGGTCATACTTACCGGCGGCTGCGGGGACGCCGCGGCCGCTGGTGCTGGGGGGGGGCCTCGCCTCGCCTCGGGGGTCGCTTACTCTTTTGTTAAACAAAAAGCCAGGCTGGGCAGGGTGGGTGGGGGGTGTCCCCCCTTCCACCCGCGCAGCCTGGACTCGGGGAGGGTTTTTTTTTTTTAAACTTTTTGGCTGGGGCTTTAAAATTTTTTTACATTGCAGCCATTTTTAAATGGCTGCAATGTAAAAAAACCGGTACCCAGAAATCCGGTACCGGGGCCGGATTACCGGGCCGAATCCGATAATGCCGGTACGCCCGATACCGGCATTATCGGATACCGGATTCTACCGGTTTCCCACCCCTACTAACTAACTAAACTGCCTAACTGAGTCAGACCAATGGTCCATCTTAGCCCAGTATTGTCACAACCTGACACGGCAGCAGGGGTTTCAAATTTTACATTCAAATACCTACTTCATGCAGATATGCATAACACATGAAAGAGTCCTGTGAGAGGCCTTTGGAATCAGTCACCTTAGCTCTCAGCTTGAAGACAAAAACATGCTGGGGTTTATTTATTTATTTATTTATTTATATAAAATTTATATCCCACCCCTCCTGCCCACAGGGTAGCAGTGAACAACAATATAAAAATAAAACAATAAAGCAATTTAAAACAGTTAAAAATACAAATACAGGGGGGGAAAGACCGTCCCCCCCATCCTACCCCTACCCCTCGCCAAAAGCCTGGCGGAACAGCCAGGTCTTACATAAATGCCAAAATAGCAGGAGAGTGGGAGCCAACCAAGCCTCCTCCAGGAGCGAATTCCACAGCACAGGGGCGGCCACCGAAAAAGATCTAACATCAGTGGTCACCCACCTTGCCCGGGAAACCTCCAAAAAGGCCCGCACGGATGATCTCAAGGGTCGCACGGGCACATGGGGAGTGATGCGATCCCACAGATAAGTAGGGCCCAGGCCGTGAAGGGCTTTAAATGTTAAAACTAGCACCTTGAACCTGGCCCGGTGCTTTATAGGCAGCCAGTGCAGAGCCTGGAGCACTGGTGTCATGTGCTCCCTGCGACCCACCCCCGCAAGGAGATTGGCCGTGGCATTCTGCACCAGCTGCAGCCTCCAGACCAGCTTCTCAGGCAGCCCCACATAGAGTGCATTGCAGTAATTCAGCCATGATGTGAAGGCATGGATGACAGTGGCGAGGTCGGAGTCTGAGAGATACGACTGAAGTCGCTGGACAAGATGTAACTGCCGAAACGCACTCCCTGCCACAGTCACAACCTGAGATTCCAGGCTGAACCGTTAATCGAGGAGCACACCCAGACTCCACACTTGAGAGACCATGGGAGGGCAACCGGCCCCCCAACAAGAGGAGATTCAACCACTCCCAGGTCCCCCAAGCCTTCGCCCACCAACATCATCTCCATCTTGTCAGGATTCAATTGCAGATGGCTCAACCTCATTCAAGCCCCCATAGCTGACAGGCACTGGGAAAATAAGGAGACCGCATGGTCTGGATTGATGGAAAAAGAGAGGTTTTGCAACATTTGTCAATCAGTTCTGTTCTGTACCAACCAAGGGTTTGAAGCAAAGGGTGTTTTCAGACAGACAGGGAGCTCATTGGACCCCAGAGCTGCTCTGTAGGCCCACCCCCACAGCTGCTAATTATCGGTTCCACCTGGGGCTGCATCATCTGGACCACCATTGCCCCCCACCCCCAGTGATGCACTAGGTCTGCGACTCTATGGTGCTGAACACAGCAGCAGACAGATGGGTGCAAAGGTGCTTTGTGGGTTCCCCCCCTCCCCCAACAGACAGGCAACAGCACCACATTTGGCTATTGTGTGCTACTTCCGTCCCTTGGTGCAGGCACGATTAACACATGAAAGAGTCCTACAACAGAGACCTTTGGAACCAGTCACCTTAGCTCATAGCTTTGAAGACAAAAACATTTGCAACATTTGTCCATCAGCTCAATTCTTTTCTGTACCAACAGCGGTGCCCCCTGCCAGTGACACTCTATGGTCTAGGTGGTTGTCTGCAACTCTATGGTGCTGAATGCAGCAATAGATGGATGGGCACAGAGGTGCTTCGTGGGTCCCCCTAACAGACAGGCAGCAGTGCCCTATTTGGCCATTGCCCTGGGTTTGGCCGGCCTACTCCGTGCTGCATGCTGCTGGACCTTTTGGAGCACACCATGTTGGGCTGCTCCAGAGCACAGGGCATTAAATCACAGGGCATTAAATACTAATTGCCCCTCACCCTCTGCTGTGTGTGCATTGGGGGGAAATTAGTATTTAAGGCCCCGTGATTCACAATTTTTTTTAAAAAAAACCCTCATACAGAAGTCCCTTCTGAAACAGGGAATGGGATTGGGGTTCCCCCCCACCCCCTCCCAACACACGCACACAGCACAGTGAGAATACTTCAGGGCAGGGTAGTGAAGCAGATGGCTAGCTGCTTCCCCACCTCACAGGCACTCACACAAAGCACCCCGATGAACCCCAGAATCAAGATAGAACCAATCGCTGGGGTGCTTTGTGTGAGTGCCTGTGAGGTGGGGAAGCAGCTAGCCATCTGCTTCACTACCCTGCCCTGAAGTGTTCTTACCCTCTGCTGAGTGTGTGTGTTGAAGGGGGGGACCCCAATCCCATTCCCTGTTTCAGAAGGGACTTCGGTATGGGTTTGTTTGGGTTTGTTTTTTTAAAAAAATGTGAATCATGGGACATTAAATACTAATTGCCCTCCCCCCCAAACACACACACACACATGCAGCAGAGGGCAAGAATACTGCTTCAGAAGGGACTTGCTGCATGTGTGTTGGAGGGACCCCAATCCCTGCTTCAAAAGTGACTGGGGTGTTTTTACAAAGGGTGCCTGTGTTTTGGGGCTTTTTTTAAAGCTCAATGTGTGAACACAAACTGTGTTGCTGTTGTTTTTTCCAATTCTTGATCTGGTGTAAAAATAACAGTGATTTGGGGGTTTCAATCTGTGGTTTTAATGGGACCAATCTTGCGTGGTTGTTTAGAATGCATGTCAATCCTCCTCCACAGTATTGTTTCTTTTATTTTATATTTTAAGAAAGTGACAGCTGCAACATAAACTATTCACCCCGATGTTTTGTGGACTTGCACAATGCAAAAGTCTGCTTCTTTATTTATTATTATTATTATTATTTATTATTTATTATTATTATTTATTATATTTGTACCCTGCCCCTCCTGAACACAGCTCGGGGCGGCTTCCAGTCATAAAAACACAGCAATATAAAACATTTTTAAAACATATAAAATACCATCAATTTTTAAATATTGAGAACAGGGCCAGGGATGCATAAAACAAACATAGGGTTGGGAAGATAAAACCCCTAAACCCTCCCCCACTCCACGAAGGTCTGGGCAAACAGCCAGGTCTTACACCTGCACCGAAATACCAAAAGGCTTGGGGCCAGGCGAGCTTCCTCCGGTAGGGAGTTCCAAAGATGCAGCCCAGCCACCGAGAATGCCCTCTCCATTGTGGCCCCCCGTTTAACACGGGAGACCTCCAAGAAGGCACCCCCGGCAGACTGAAGGAGCCGCTCCGGGGCGCGGAGGGCGAGGCGGTCCTTGAGGTATGAGGGGCCGAGGTATGAAGGGCTTTGTAAATCAATACCAACACCTTGAACCTGGCTCGGCACGCTATCGGCAACCAGTGCAGACCCCAGAGCACCGGTGTTATGTGTTCCTGATGATCCATCCCCAAGAGGAGACGGGCCGCCACATTCTGCACTAGCTGCAGCCTCCGAATCAGGCACAAGGGAAGTCCCACGTAGAGCACGTTGCAGTCGTCCAGCCTCGTGGGGAAAGAGAGTGTACGGGACCCCAGTAAGAGGGTTCTCTATTCCCCGGTGGCAGTGCTTTTCACAGCAGCATTCACAGCGTTAACTAATGTAATGTCCATCCAATGTTAACCCTGGGAACTCCTTGCTTCTGGTTTATGCCCTGGCTCTGCCTACCATTGCCCTGGCTCCACCCCTAGGCTAGGCTCTGCCCCTAGACTTGCCGGCCTTCCTGCCCCACCAACCTCAAAATCCACCAACTGCCACTGTTCCATCCCTGATTCCCTTCCCCTCTTTTAAGTTTTGTATTTATTTAGAGTAGGAATATTATTAGATTGATTTTCATTTCAGTTTTGTAGCCCTCCCTGTGTTCTTTGTGTTTCCCCTTGTGTAATATTGTATATATAGATAGGTAGTTATTCGATAGACAGTTACTAGATAGATATACATAGTATTTAGCTTAGTTATAGAGATACATAGAGATACAGTGTGTTTGTAGGACAAGGCCTTTGTAGTTAAATATTAGGATATTCCATTTAGTTCAATAGGTTTTATAATAGTTAATAGCAGTTAGATTTAGCGTAGCGATAGATATATATAAAAAAAGAAACAGCCACACCAGCCCCAGAACCCACCGTCAGGGTTCTGGGGCCTACGTTACTGGCAGGCAGGGCTGTGGCCAATATGTATCTAGAAGCTGCCACTCTAGCCCCAGGACCCACCGTCATGGGTCTGGGGTCATCATTCCTCACACAGAGGCGATGTCATTCCAACGCACCAAGAAACAGCCACCCCAGCCCCAGGACCTGCCATCGGGGTTCTGGGGCCATGTTTCAGGCAGGGAGAGCTGTGGACAAGATCCAGAAGCTGCCACTCTAGCCCCAGGACCCATCGTCATGGGTCCAGGGCCATCATTCCTCGCACAGAGAGCCAATTTTCCAAAGCATCAAGAAACAGCCACTCCAGCCCCAGGACCCACCGTCAGGGTTTTGCGGTCAAGTTACAGGCAGGGAGGGCTGTGGCCAATACCTAGAAGCTGCCACTCTAGCCCCAGGACCCACCGTCATGGGTCTGGGGCCATCATTCCTCGCACAGAGAGCCAATTTTCTAAAGCATCAAGAAACAGCCACTCCAGCCCCAGGACCCACCGTCAGGGTTTTGCGGTCAAGTTACAGGCAGGGAGGGCTGTGGCCAATACCTAGAAGCTGCCACTCTAGCCCCAGGACCCACCGTCATGGGTCTGGGGCCATCATTCCTCGCACAGAGATGATGTCATTCCACCGCATCAAGAAACAGCCACTCCAGCCCCAGGACCCACCATCGGGGTTCTGAGGCCAAGTTACAGGCAAGGAGGGCTGTGGTCAATATGTATCTAGAAGCTGCCACTCTAGCCCGAGGACCCACCATCATGGGTCTGGGACCATCATTCCTCACACGGAGGCGATGTCTTTCCACCGCAGAAACAGCCACTCCAGCCCCAGGACTCGCCGTCAGGGTTCTGGGGCCGAGGTACAGACAGGGAGGGCTGTGGCCAATACCTAGAAGCTGCCACTCTAGCCCCAGGACCCACTGTCTTGGGTCTGGGGCCATCATTCCTCGCATGGAGACGATGTCATTTCACCGCATCATGAAACAGCGACTCCAGCCCCAGGACCCGCCATCAGGGTTTTGGGGTCAAGTTACTGGCATGGAGGACTGTGGCCAATACCTAGAAGCTGCCACTCTAGTAGCCCCAGGACCCACCGTCATGGGTCTGGGGCCATCATTCCTCGCACGGAGACTATGTCATTCCACCGTATCAAGAAACAGTCACTCCAGTCCCAGGACCTGCCGTCAAGGTTCTGGGGCCAAGTTACTGGCAGGGAGGGTTGTGGCGAATACCTAGAAGCTGCCACTCTAGCCCCAGGACCCACCATCATGGATCTGGGGCCATCATTCCTCGCACAGAGAGCCTTTTTCTGAACGCCCGAACCGAACAGCCGAACCCGAACACGGCGAATGAACCAAACGGCTGAACCAAACGGCCAAACCGGACCAAACTGAATGGCCGAACCCGAACTGCGATCTGTTCGCCCATCCCTAATAAACTCAGGGATGATGGGAGCATCCGTGGGTAAATCCAGAGCTTCTGTCTGCCGCTATCCCAGAAAACCGGACTGGATTGGTTCTCAAAAAAATGAATTAATTTTTTCAGTTACAATTTTGACATCTGTATTTGGTAGCAACTGAATGTTTTTTATTAAGGATTAACAGGGCTAGCAATAGAATTTATGGGGCCTATGTTGAAGATAAATTGCAGGGCCCCTGTTGACCACTCCTTCCCTTGTGGCCCTGCTCCCTTGGAGGCACCCTCCATAGGGCCCTAGAAGTGGTCATGTTTGGGGCCCCACTGGAAGGAAATGGGAACCCTGTCCTGGTGAAAACAGGGGCGGCCCCTGGAAGTAGAGAAAATAGCGAAGCCCAGGGCAATTGCCCAGGTGTGCCTTGTGGTACAACCAGTCCTGAAGATTACCTTTACCTCCCAATCAGCAACACCTCATTTCACAAGCACTCTCCACTGAAATAAATGTGACCTGCTCACAGAGTAAAGTACTACTTTGCAGAAAGTAATATGGCAGAATTGGACTCTAATGTGCTGCTGAAGCTTTTTTTAAAAAAAGATAAAATTCATGGCCCCCAATGACCCCACTCGCGCCCTTGTGGCCCTGTCCCCTTGGGGACACCCTCTGCAGGGTCCTAGAGGTGGGTGTATTTCAGGCCCCTCTGGGAGAAAATGGGAACCCTGCCCTGGTGAAAAGAGGGGCCACTGTAGACCCCCAGAATTTTTTTTAAAAATAGGAGTAAGAAGTGGGGGTAGGTGGGAGAGGGGGTAAAAGTTTATTGTCAACTGTACATTCTTTGACCTAAGCATTAGTAAATAACTCACAATTCATCTGATGGGTTTAAAAATCGGCCATTACATACAAGTAAGTGGCACAGCTGTTCTGCCAGTCCCCTCTAGTAATAATCAGAATATAAACACAGCAACTAGATTATTACTCAGTTACTTCACATTCTGGCTACCTAAACCACTAAACTTTATCGTTAATATTATCAGGTCCATTATTATGTCCGAGAGACGTCTTGTTGCAGCATGAACTACTTTAGCTATTTGCACTGGAGTTAGGGATATCAGCTGTTCCAAATCCTGTGATCCATAAATCGGGCTAGCTCCCATTAAGTAAAGTGAGAACTTTGCCGAAAGGCTAAATTAAAGCAGGACAAGGCTTTTAGGATTTGGATCCCTGTGATAGAACTGGTAACTTGGCATCCAGTTCTGTTTTGATATTAAACTATTAAGACCCAACCCTGCAAAGCTAACAGGAATGGAGGGCCTTCTTCATCCCAAGGATTAGTTTAATCAGGGATAATCAAATTACATTGTTTGCTAGAGTTGAACTGCTTTGGACAGAGACTGGGCTTACTTAATTACGTTTAATTGAACATGACTATTCAACCTGGTAAGAAAGACCAAAGGGATGGGAGTCAAACTGGAAATGTCAGAATAGCTGGATTTGCAACACTTGTTTTTAAGTCAAGAAAATCCTACATCCCAGGAGCCAGATCATAATTTTGACTGAAACAGTAATGCCACTCAGTGCAATCTCATTGGGGAGGGGTTGATCACTATTACTTTGAAGAGAAAACAAAACTACCTGCTCAACCCCATTTCCGCTCTAATCTTGGTTCAGGTGGCAGTGCCTGGGTAGAACGGGCAGAAACTCCCAGGAGAGAAATTTTGAGCTACTAGGTAGATAACACTCTCAGGTTCTTACTCTCCCATATAGGTAAGTTTCTTACCTGTAACAATTCTTCTTCAAGTTATATCCTCTCACCAAGTCCCATTATAGATATTTTGGCACCATCTAACAGCCAAGTCAGAGTATAGCAAGTATTTTTTTTATCTTAATCTCTCTCATGCATCACTTTCCTTAGGCAAATAAATAGTCCTCACTGACTAGCCAGTTCAGTACGTGAATAGCTGCTGCAAGCAGGAAGCTGGGACTTGGAGAGAGAATACAACTTGAACAAGAATTGTTACAGGTAAGAAACTTACCTTTCTTCTTAATTATCCTCTCACCAAGTCCCATTATAGGTAGACTAGACTAGACAGCAATGCCATGGAGGCAAGTTGCAGTAAAAACTCATAGCCCTAAACATATGAAAAAAATGAAACAATACAGCCAGTCCCAACCTGGTCTTGGCTTGCATAGCCAGATCTACAGCATAGGACTTAAAGATAGATGGAGAACTCCGTGTGGTCACTTGACAGGACTCTTCTAGAGACACATGCCCAAGGGCCACCAGTGATGCGGCCCAGGTAGAATGAGCCCTCACACCCCTGGGCATTGTAGTTGTGAGCAATGCAGGCCCTAATCCAATGGAAGAGGGACTGTGTAGATGTCCTGGTAGCCCTATAGCCCAGGCCAAACAGAACAAACAAGGCTTCCATGCTCCTAAAAGCTTCCATACAGTAGATGTAATAAAGCAGGTCTTTACGAACATCCAGACTACAGAGGAGAGACAGCCAGCAGGAAGATCGTCTGATTTTGCACACGTAACTCAGAGACCACCTGTGGTAGGAATGTGGGTGTGGCTGGAGGACTATCTTCCCATTGCAAAACCAGGTATAGAGGCCCTGCACAAAACGCTGTTTTAAAGACAATACATCAATGGGAGCTGAGGCCATTAGCCCCAAGAGCCTGGGAAACCACATTCAGGTCCCAGTGAAAGCTCAAAAACGGCTTCCTTACCAAGGAGAACACCCCGATTGCCTCCTTAATAAAGTGAACAACTAAAAAAGTAGCAAACAGGGAAGCTCCATTTGCTGGGCCCCAGAAGACATGGAGTGCTGCCAGGTGTACCATAAGTAAGGGCACCACTGCACACACACCGCCAAGAGGGAGTCCATGTACTCTAAGATCGGAAGTACTGTTGCCTGTGCTGGAAGGAACACCCCCCTCCCCCCCGGTCCTCTGCCCATTTCACAAATCAATGCCACTTGGTGTATTAACAGCCCCTTGCAGAAGGCTTACCACTGGCACACTGGGCAAAGACAACCCCCTTCCTCTAGGGTCAACAGTGAAGCCCCAAACTGGCAGACGCAGGAAGGATACGTTTGGACACCACCATGCCCTGTCATTCTGAGTCAGCAGCAGGTCTGGCACCTTTGGTCAGTAGTCACCAAAGTGTGTGTGAAAGTTCCCCCAATCTCAGGGTACCAATAGCAACCTGGATAACCCAGGACTATCAGAAGTAAGCAGAACACCCCCCTCCCCAAGGTCCCCAAACTCTCTGAGCAGTCTGGAAATGAAGGGGATCAGTGAGAAGGTGTGCAGAAGTCACTGTGGCCAAGGGGCCACCAGGCCACTCCTCTGTGAACCCCAGCCCTCTTGGGAGAAAAAGACTAGTAGTTGGTCATCGTATTCTAAAGCATATCAGTATCCTCCTGGGGTGCCCCATCAACATACTATGGAACGAACAATGAGTGACCCATGGTCCATTCATAGGATAGCACCCCTATCTCGTTGAGTATGGTCAAGGCCAGTAGTATAGCTGGGTTTAAGAAAGGATTGGATAAATTTCTGGAGGATAGGTCCATTAGCAGCTATTAACCAGGGAGGTTTGGGGAATGTAAGCTTTTACTGTCAGGAGCTGGGAGTGAACAGCAGGGAATGGATTGCCCCATAGTGACCTGTTGGGTACTTCAAGTAACTGAGATTGGCCACTGTCGGAGACAGGTGCTGGACTCGGTGGACCATTGGTCTGACCTTGTATGGCACTTCTTATGTAAGGTTGGCATGGGGCTGCTAAAATCCTGGACCATCTGTCCAGAATTGGCTGGAACCTGTCCTCGGGAGCAAAGGCCCTAGCCTGAAAAGAATCCATGTGAACCACCTAATAAAGTGAGTGAACTGACTGGGAACCAAAGAGGACGTGTCATAGTTACTGACACTCCTGAGACTGGAAAGGTAGTGGCATGCCTCTATAAGTCCCTCTGGTATGTGCTGTGACTGAGCCCTAAAGAGCCAGTCATCTAGATACAGGTACATTAAGAGACCTTGTTGAGGAAGGACTGCCCCACTGGGGCCGGACACCTTGTAAACACCTGAGGGGCTGCGGAAAGTCCAAAGGGCAGCACCGTAACCGGATAATGGATTCCATTCAGCATGAAGCAGAGGAACTGGCAACACGTAGGGTGGATAAAGATATGAAGCTACACATACTTCAGACCCAGGGTGGCAAAGAAAACTTTTTCTTGAAGGGGCAGGATAATCTGCGATCAAGTTACCCTGCAAAACTAGAATGTTTAATATATTTATTCAGTGCCCTCAGATCCAGGATGGGGCAATTGCCCTCTGGCTTCTTGGGCACCAGGAAGTAGGGGTAGTAAAAAACTTGTGCTTCAGGCTGATAAGGGTACAGCACCATCTCTATGCCCCCCCATTGGCCCGCAAGCACTGGATCTTGTTACACAGTGCAGCAGCCGCCTCCCCATCTTGGTGAACCCTCATATGCATCACCCATTGCTATGATCTAGATGCAAACTGAATTTTATAATCTTTTGCAATGGTGTCACTGACCCACTGGTCCAAGGTCAAAGCCCCCCAACCCTCGAAGAAGGGCAGCAGTCTACCCCCAAAGGAAGGACCCATTGAGTGAGTGGAGGAGACCCTAGTGAAGCATTAAAATTTTTTGTAGGTGTAGTATTGCCTTGTATGAAGGTGGCCTGTCTCCGACACCAAACCAGAAACCCCAGGGAAGGAATCACTGGTGGTTGGGTGAAGAACAACTGACACCCCTCCCCACAGGGAGAGCAGGATGAACAAGGAAGTGGAGAACACAGGGAGAGACAGGTGTATACATTCCCTTTTTACAGAAGGGGAACAGAGACTGGGAGATATGACTTGCCAAAGGTAAGCAAGCTCATAGTCAAGACAGAATTTGAACCTGGCCTCTTGGGTCCCAGTCCAGCACCTTATCCACTAGGCTACAGTAGCTCCCTCATCCTGCGGTGTCCCAGAGGGTGTAACTAAAGCATTCCATAAGGGCCAGACCATTGCCTGACCTCATTTCTAGGGCAGATTATACCTACCACCCACAGGTAACAGAGGACTGTACAAGGGGGTGACCCCCATCCCCATTTAGATCGCTCTGCCATAGCCATGGCGATCCAGAAATTAGAGGATGGATCTCCTGTTCCAAGGAGGTTATAGGGCTCCCTAAGTTCAGGTTCCCCAATGGTAGTCCTTAAATGCCCGCCATATGGACCAGCAGATCCTGGAACTAGCAGAGGTCAGCAGGGAGGGAAGGGACCATGTCCAGCTATGGATCCCCTGGGACCAGTCTGTTCTGGTCCAAAAGAGCTTTAGTTAAGCTAGACAGTGCTGGCATAGTGCTGATGAACTCCAACTAGATAAGAGTCTGGGCTGCTCAAAGCCCTCATCTCTAGGCTGTGCCCCACCCTGGTGCGATGGATTATAGTGCTGTGTGGAACCATGCATGGGAATTCAGGTCCACAGTGCCTACGGTCTCCCTGTGGCACCATGGTGGCCTGTGGAATTAAGCCTCCCCAGTGGGGAACTGGCCAGAGTGGGTAACGCCCAGGGCTGTTCTTGGCTCACCTTGGAGGTTTTTGGTACTGGGACCTACTCCTATACAGACATGGCCCATACCAGCAAAGGCTCTGCGAGCCGGTAGGCTCGGTCTTCCATGGAGTCCAGGGTGAACCCCTCAAGATGCCACACCCCCTACATCATGCTTGGGCCCCAAGCAGGCAGCGACTCTGCTTCCAGCACACCTCCTACAGACTCAGAAGCTTGGCTACTGGCCCTTACTCCCGATGCAGCAGTTCTAAATAACACCTCTCTCAAGAAAAATTCCAAAGCCCCAAGGCTTCTCTAGCAATTATCCTACCATCATATTTCTTCCTTCCTCCTTCCATCCCATTAAAGTCACATAGTCTTCATTGATCATAACTGCTGCAGTATTTAATCTAAAATGTTAAGTAAATGTTAAGCCAAACAAAACTATTCATTTTGGTAGAGGAGAGAGGGTTAAGCAAAATAATTCTATATCTGCGTTTCTCTCCAGAAACTGCAGAAGCTGAGGAGACAGAATAGAGACATCCAGTCCCTCCCATTCTAGTTTTCTAAGGTCCAGAAGAACCACAGCTTAAATAATAAACAAGGCTCATCTGAAAGCCGTACTGTATTGCAGAATACACTGTGAGGAAAAACTGGAGAGAACTTCTCCAATCTTTCATACTGTTAAGCAAATAAAATCATAGAAGGGGTAATAAAATGAGTCAAACGCTACTATTGCATCCCAGTTCCCCCTGGGGCCCTGCATGTCCTTTTCAGCCATGCCTAAAAGACAATAAATAATAAATTTGTTTCCATTACCTACAATGTCTCCCCTATGTAGTTGATTCTGTCCAACAATCCCAGATTTTAGTGTACAATAGCTCATTTTCTGCCGAGCCCCTGCAGAGGCCTGCTAACAGCATTTAGAAAAATATTTCTTCTGCTCTCTTCCTGAATTTTTTAAACTCTAGGTGACCCAGAGTGAAATCCATTTTAATGGGGCATGGAGTTAAACAAGTCAGCTGAGCCCTTGCTGAACTGGGCAACATGGAAGCACACATCCTCGTTTCCCCCGTTAGAGTTTTGCTCCTTACTTAACCTTCCTTAGGCAGACAGGAAAGAGGAAATAGTTTCTTTATCACTTCTAATCCTCACTTAGCAGTAGAGCTGGCCAAGTGTTATTCAAATACATTATTCAGCCAACATTCCCATTGTTCACTAAAGAATGTATGCATTTTTTCGTTGAGATTTCGCCTATTTTATGGTTGGTCAGATAGTAGTCCAATACATTATTCAACAGAGACTGTAAATATTCCCTCAATAATTAAGTCATTTATTCAGATACTTCACATCTACTTGGCAGCAACTTCGTTTTTTGAATTGTGTCTGACATCAAGCAAGCTGTATCCTACAGGTTGTTTGTTGTTGTTTTAATGGAAGTACTGGGATGTCCTGGTGTGGGTCTTAAGGTCTGCAGCCAAAGTGAAGAGATAGCATGGGATGAAAAGATCTATGAGGAGGAGAGCAGCAATCCCCCATAGGATTTTTTAAAAGAAAAAAATAAGGAAATTTTAGTCTGAAATACACACAAATAATCTCCTAGATTACTATGTCCATGTAACTATCTTTTTCCCTGAAAGTTCCAAGGCAGACCTAACTCTTCAAATGTGATGTATTTTGTTCACCTGACAGCAATAAGCACATCCCAATGGAATCAATTAATCCCAGTGGAAGGTAGGAGTTGCTTTCTCTCAACATTCCCAGCAATAACTGTATTTCATCTCTTCTATCTCAGTCTGACATTTCGCTAAGAGAAGCCAAAGGTATCATAACAGATTAATTCATTATTTTATCTAAGCTGTGCTTTCCTTTGGCACTTAAGTTAAATCCTGCTCATCAATCCCTGCTGATCTAGCAGGACTGAGGCCAAACTTTGGAATGAGCTTTCATAGGACAGAGCAGATTGTTTGCAGATACTTGCAACATACATGTGATTGCAAATCTCTGTCCCACATGATTGCTTCCCGTGACTGGGCAGATGCAGAGCGCATTGGTGAATAACTTTACTTCTAGCCATCATCTCCTGTTGATTCTATGAAAATATTTAATTTGTTGTCAGCAGGAGAGTAGAAGTCATCATCTGGCATTAAAAACAAAATGCTGATGAGGCAGAGAAAGCAGTAATGGGACAAGACTGCTGAAAGTAATTCCTTGCACATTCCTACTTCATTCTCTAGAACATTTGGTTTATTGGATTTGGGTGCATGACTTGCCCATTAGTCAAGTTGGATACTTGCAAATGACAGTGGCACAGAGGGGTCTATAAAACTCTCAGAGCATCCCAGAAAACTGGGGATAGCCCAAGTGTACATGTGCTGATCTCCTTCATTTCAGTGGTATACCCTCTTGTATTGTGTATGATAGGGAACACAGATCAGCACTCCAAAATATGTACATACTTCCCCCAGCACCCTGGGATACCCTAAGAGTCAGGGGCAGCTGGTGGGTTTTGAGTTTGGAGGGGCAATAAGGCCAACTGGCCTGCCGGCGGGCCGGCAAGCCGGTGAGTGGAGCCAGGGGGACGGTAGGCCAGTGGCATGGCATAACGCAGCAGCAAGGAGTTCCCATGGTTAACATCGGATGGAAGAAAACACAATCTACATGCACATCAAGCTTAAAATAAATCACCAAAGCAAAAAACTTAACAGTTTTAAAATACACTTAAAT
>QEPC01000105.1:75125-92996 GCA_003113815.1 Sphenodon punctatus
CTGAAGCAGGGCCCACCTATACCCTGCTTCAGGTCCCCTCCTACCACTGCCAAGCACTGCCTCTGCGTCCTGCCACCAGTGTGCCATCACCGCCAGGTACGTGTGCTGTGCGTTTCTGGTGGACCATAGGTCCATGGTAAAGTGGACCGTTGCCCCCCTAGCTCCTGCAAGCTGCTCCCTCACCCGCTCCTTCAAAGCCCTATAGAGCTGTGGGACCACAGTCCGACTCAGGGCGGAGCAGAAAGGCATCTTAAAGTTGGGGGCCAGGAACCCAATCAGATGCTGGAAGCCCTTGTCCTCCACAATGGAGAAGGGATGGCCTCCAGGGCAATCATCTCGGCAACCAGGCACTTGTCTTTTTCCTGGAAGCCTGTGCCATGGCGCCCTGCCGATGGCCTTGATACATTGCCCCACCCCATCTCCTCCATGGTGGACTGGCGGTGCTGGGGAGGCTCCTGCTGTTTTTCTACCCCCATACTGTTCCTGCTGCTAGTAGAGGCAGCTGCAGTTGGTGCAGGATGCTGGCCTGCTGAAAGGGCCAGGCGACTGGCTGCTGGAGTCAGGAACCCACTGGCATCCACTTCACCTGCCTTCCCACTTAGCAACACAGCACTGTGGCATGTCTTCAAGTGCCTGCCCATTGCAGTTGTGCCAAGGCTGGCAAACGCCTGCCCGCACTTCACCACCTTTTTGCACAGCGTGCACTGCACCTCTCTGGGATCATCTGACCGCACCAGCTTAAAATGATCCCAAACAGAGGATTTTTTTTCCCCTCCTGCTGCCTTCTTGCCCACCCCGGTGGACGCACTGATACCAGTGCTGCTGGGAGAGGGAGAACGTCTTTGTGGCACTGTTGATGCAGCTCTGGGAGGAGGGTCAGACATCACCTCATGTACATAGATCTCCTCTGCAGCACTAGTGTCACTGAATGCCTCTTCCTCACTGTCC
The DNA here is from genome assembly GCA_003113815.1 of Sphenodon punctatus. Classification (NCBI taxonomy): domain Eukaryota; kingdom Metazoa; phylum Chordata; class Lepidosauria; order Sphenodontia; family Sphenodontidae; genus Sphenodon; species Sphenodon punctatus. The sequence continues at coordinate 76,074 of QEPC01000105.1, forward strand.
CCGGTGATCATGATGATGTTCCATGAAGGGGAGTACTGGGACCCAGAGGCTAGACTGCCCGTGCCCACCATGCTTCTGGCACTCTCCCTGTGCCCCCCTCTGTAGCTGCTAGTGCTGCTGCTGCTGCTCCTCCTCCTCTCCCTAGTACTGGCATTGCCCGGGGATCGGGCCCTGCCTCTAGCAGCCGGGGTGGGATCCACCAGTTCTGGACTGCTGGGGATTGCCTCGACTGTGGGGGACATTGGTGGCCCTGGAGGAACATTAGTAGAAGCAGCCCCAGCACCTGCTCCAGCACCACCCACAGCAGAGACAGATGCAGCCTGAGCCTCAAGTCCTGCATGCCTTCCAGTGCCCTGCGTGTCAGTGGAGGGCACTGCCAGGAGGCGTTGCAGAGCAGTCTGTTGCCCTAAAGCAGGCCTGCTACTTTTGGGAGGGGGTGATGCACTCTGCCTCTGGCTACTGCTGCTGCCTGCTGCTGCTCCTCGTGCACGGCCCCGCCCGCCTCTGGCATGTGCCCCATTGCCTCCCCTACAGGCAGCAGATCGGCCTCTCCTTCCCTTCTCCATTTCTCCTGTGAAGACAATGTTTTTTTAATGATATATAATAATATATAATGTTTTTGTAATTTTTTATTGAAATGTTTTTATTCTAATATTATATATATCTTTCTATAACTACACTAATATAACCACTATTAACTAATAACTATTCTAAACACTATTAATGGATTAGTAGCTCCAACAAACCCTAAAGCTGAATCACAAACACTATCTCTCTCAGTAAACTTAGTTTAAACTAACTCCTATGTCAAAACAAATATATATATATATCTAATCCTATCTATGTATCAATAAATGGGATGGGGGTTGCGGGGCAATCACAAACAAGACAAGGAGGGGTACATACTGAAATGAAACCTAAATAAATCTATAATAAAATAATCCTACTCTAAATGAATCAAAAAACAGGGGAAGGAAGGGAATCACTGGGGAGGGAATATATAGGGAAAGGATTCAATGGAGGGTGGAAGGAAGAAGGAAGATTGAACACAGGGAGGGATAAAACCAAAAAATAACAACTAAATCTATCTAAGCTAGGGTAAATAAATAAGAATATGGGGTTAGATGGGTTGGATGGGTGAAATAGGAGGAGGATGACAATGGATTGCTGAGCTGAAAAATGCTGGGTGAAGGAGCCTTCTGAAATGCCTGCTGCTCAGGAACAGTGAAAAGCTCAGAAGGAATTGGGAAGGGGGGAGACAGACAGTTTTGTTTCTTGCTGCGCCCGCCTCACCGCAAGCCTCATTGGCTCTGTGCAGCCTAGCCCGTGGCCAATCGCAGACTGCCAGGCCAGTGGTCTGAGACGAAAAGAGATGGTGATTTGGCAGGCTCGCTGCTACTCCAAGTCGTATCCACCCTCCACCCCTGGTGCCTGGAAGTCTGCTCCTAGCTGAGTCAGATGACTTCCCCCCTCCATGCTACATTTGGCCTTCAAGTGACCTGACAGTGACATGACAACACTGACAAGACCACGTTTTAGCCACACAAACACACCCGAACGCGATCCGAAAGGACCGAACTGTTCAACCATTTTGCCGTTCGGTGTTTGGTCCTGTTTGTTATTTTCACGTTCGTGTTCGTGTTTGTGTTCGTTAGTCCGAACAGGCTGTGTTCAGGGCAAACACCGAACTTCCAAACCGCGTTCGCCCATCCCTAACAGTCTTGGGGGGTGTGGGGTGCCTTGGGGGTGGTGTGGAGTGGGAATCCTCCTCCTGCACCCCCCCAAGGCTGTTTCCCACCCCGCACCCCCCCAAGGCACCCCGCACCTCCCGAGGCTGTTTCCCAGTGGGAAACAGCCGTGGGGGGTGGGGGGGGAAACAGCCTTGGGGGGGGTGCGGGAGGAAGATAAGATTAGGAATCTTATTCTTACCTGGTGCTGGGAGCGGAAGCAGCAGCCATGTTCTTCTTTGAGCATGTGAGGCAGGGACCAGCACGCAAGTGCGCTGCTCCCTGCCTCAGTCTCCCGGCCCAAGGCATCTCGCCAGGGTGCTTTCAACAAGCACCCTGGTGAGAGCTTTCCTTGTGCCCATTGAGTGCAACAGAAGCCCTAGCTCCTCCCTCCACAGCACGTCCTATATGTGCTGTGTAGAGTGGAGCTCAGCCGGGCTGAGCGCTCAGTCGCCCAAACCACGCTTTCCATTGGAAAACACGGTTGGGCTTAGCATTTTTGAGCCTTCTGGGACCCACTCCTCTGGAGTGGGTCCCAGAAGTCAACTAACAGCGCCGCAGCAGCCTCTGCCTTGCCTTTGCTTCAGACCGGAGACTGCTGCAGCACTGTTGTCAGTTTCAGTGAAACTGACAACAGTGCTGCAGCAGCCTCCGCTCTGAAGCAAAGGCAAGGCAGAGGCTTCTGCGGTGCTGTGGGAAGCGGCGGCGGAGGTGAGGGGGGTTTAGGGTTGTTTTTTTTCATGAGCGGCAGCCGCGGCGCCTGGCGGGGCGCTTGGGGGGTCAGCGCCCCAAACGCTGTGGGAGGCCAGCCGCGCCTGCTAAGAGTTGCATGGACCCCTTGGTGCTGTTGGATCCCCGGGGAAAGACAACAGATTCCAGACACAAGGGTGAATGCCAAAACCAATATGTTTATTTTCTAGATTGACACCAGTCGCAGACCAGCATCAACCTAGGGGACTCCAAACTGCTTACAAACGAAAGAGTCAATGGGATCCAAGCTGGTGACCCCTTATGGTTCTTTGTCTTAAACGCTATATAAAAATCAGAGATGGTTGGTCAAACAAATGGTTACATACATATCAAGCAGAGATGATTGGCTAGAAACCAAATGGTACATCATTCATACATATTTAAAAAACACCTTCTTTCTCAAGACAGTCCGTTCTTACCACTGTACCCAATGTACCAAAACAAGCAGCCCAGTTCAGGACCTTATCACAAGGCCACTTATGTTGCACAGCTTTCAGTACTTCTTAAGTTTAGATTCCCAACTGGGCCCTGGCAGGAGGTGAAAGAATCATACTATTGCTCTCTACCTAAACCAAGATGGATCCTGGTTTGGTTCTGAGACTCTGGCCAGGCCCAAGATGGAGAATGGATGCCTTACACCTGCAGATGCCACCCCCAGAAGGCCAGGAAATGGCCCTAAAGCACATATGCTGGCTGTGGGCCCCAGGTCCAGTAAGACTCGGACAGTCCAGTAGTGCAGTATTGTATGGATGAGAGGGGTCCATGCAATGTGTTCTCAGAGCTTCCCATGACCACTGGAATGGCCCCAATGAATGTTTGTACATGTCTTCTTCCCTGTGCAAGTATAATAATAATTATTATTATTATTATTAGCAAACATTTATATAGCGCCAGCAATGTACCTGGTGCCTTACAAAACAATTGAATAGACACGGTCCGTGCCCTAGGGCTTACAATCTGAGAGACGGGGAGGAGACGAAGGAAGGGGAACAGAGGGAGAGACAAGGAGTGTAACATTCACGAGGATGCGAGGTCCCAGGTGCACGTGTTTGACTTGGTTACATAATAATTATATAACAATTTTATAACAATGATAATGCACAGATAGGCATTGGAACATAAGTAGTGCCATACTGGGTCAGTCCAAAGGTCTAGCATCCTGTCTCCAACAGTAAGAACATCAGCAATGCCATACTGGGTCAAACATGCCAGTGATAGTTCAGTTTAAAATCCATTTAAAAGAAAATTTCCCCTCAGCGTCAGCATTGTTGCCATTTTGGAAAAGAACAGTCGGTCTATGCATGTCCATGTGCAGACCTGCTTCCCTTTTCCAAAATGGGATACTGCTGCTGCCATTTTGGAAGAGGGTGCAAATGTGCAGAATGGTCCAGTGGCTATTTTGCACGCGTGCAGTGATTTTTATTTTTTAATTATTTTAAAGGATTTTGATGGATTTAAATATGGATCCATAATAAGTAATCATATTTAAAGTCTGGAAATTTTAGAATCAGAAGCAGAACCAAACTGAAATTTCCTCTGGCAGACCATCGCTATTGTTTCTGTAATTAGACCAACTTTACAAACCTGTTTTGATCATTCTCAGGCTCTGACCTGGCCATCATCATCCATGCTTTCATCACCTCCAGATTGGACTATTGTAACACGCTCTACGTGGGGCTACCCATGGTGATGGCTCGGAAACTGCAGCTGGTACAGAATGCAGCAGCCCATCTTCTGGTAGGACTGGGCCGCCAGGAACATATCACACCAGTGCTCCACTCTCTGCACTGGCTGCTGGTGGTTTTCCAGGCCCGATTCAAGGTGTTGGTTTTGGTCTATAAAGCCCTAAATGGCCTAAGCCCTACCTCTTTTTGGGATCGCCTCACTCTCTGGGTGCTGGACTGACCCCTGCGGTCATCTGGGGGCATCCTGCTCAAGGTCCCCTGAGTCTTCTGGGCAGGCCATGCATGGGAGGGCATTCTCGGTGTCTACACCATGCCTGTGGAACTCCCTTCCAGTGGTGGCCCTTTTGGCCCCGGATCGCCCCTCTTTTTGGAGAAGTTGTAAGACTGTTCTGCCAGGCATTTGGTGGGGGAGATGGGTGAGGGGGTGGGTTGTTGGGTAGGGGTTATTTTTAGGGATGGGCAAACAGAACCAAGTTCAGAAACTCGGTTCGGTTCAGTTCAGTTAGGAAATTCAGTTTGGTTCGGAATTTCGGTCGACCAAACTATTCGAGTTCGGTCCGAACTTCCGAACAAAGTTCAGAAATTCAAACCCCATTGAACTAAATTGAATACTATCTTTTAGGGATGGGCGAACAGAACTGAGTTTGGAAATTCAATTTGGTTCGGTTGGGTTCGAAAATTGAGTTCGGTTCGGAAGTTCGGTTCGGTCGACCGAACTGGTTGAGTTCGGTCCGAACTCCGAATGTCCGAACCGCGTTCGTCCATCCCTAGTTATTTTTCTTTTTGTCCTCCTTTTAATTGTATTTTAATTGTTTTACTGTTTGTTTTGAAGATTGTAAGCCACCCCGAGCTGTCTGTGGCAGGAAGGGCAGGGTAGCAAAACTTTAAATAAAATAAATAAATAAATAAATAAATATTGCATGCTTGCACCTACATACACTAGTGTATGTTAGCTTGGGGGAATGTGGAAATGTTTAGTTTGTCTATGGTGGTTCACACTGGTGTAGTGAGTGCAGTACTTGAACCAGGAGGTCAGGGGAGGCCCACAGTTCAAGTCTCACCTTAGCTATCAACTCACTGGGTGATGTTGGTCCAGACACATCTCTCTACCTTACAAGGTTGTTGTGAGGATTAAGAGTTGAGTTATTATTCATTATTATTATTATTATTAGCAAGCATTTATATAGCCCAAGCAATGTACCTGGTGCTTTACAAAGTAATTGAATAGATATGGTTCCTGCCCTAGGGCTTACAATCTGAGAGACGGTGGCGGGGGGGGGAGAGATGAAGGAAGGGGAACAGAGGGAGAGACAAGGGGTGTAACATTAATGAAGATGTGATGTTTCAGGTGCACACGCTTGGCTTGGTTACATCAAGAATGATGGCTGGTTGGTCCATGTGTTGATGAGTACACAGACCTCAGGTAACAGATTGTACTGGATGGTAGGTATCAGCAGGAGTTAGGTGAGGGGAGCGAGGAGTTGGGGAGGGCAGAGCGAAAGAGGTGGGTCTTGAGGAGGGATTTGAAGGTACAAAGGGAGGGGGCGAGGTGGATGTAGGCAAGGAGGGAGTTCCAGGCATGGGGGAGGGAGTTCCAGGTGTTAGTTAAGTTAAAGGTTTGTAAACTGGGTTAGGTTGGGATGAAAAATCTACATAAATAAAATAATAGTTTGGGGTAGTGGAAACATGTTGATATGTTTTCATTTCCGCCGCAGAAAACACTTCAGGTTTAAATAAAATATAATAAAACCTTTCTTAATGTTTGTAAAGGGTGCAGAGCTGTCAGAATCCAGCTCCCCATAATGTCTCCATTCATATGCTTCAGCCCTGATGTGGAGAAGCCACTTGTACAGGCAAGAATGTTCATTCAGTCCCTCACCCTGAAACCTATAGAAAGTCAAACATTTCTTGCTTTGCTGTTTGTTCATGGGATACAGCTGTTGGTCACTGGTCAGAATACTTCTGAGGGAAGAACAAGGAAAAAGAAATGCCTCCTTGAACATATTGGGGAGATATTCCTGTTCTTTCTCAAAAGTGACTGAGAAGATGAATACCAACCTGCTGCTTAGTAACATAAGCCTCCCCTCCTCTCTCCTACACAGCTGGCCTGTGTCAACTAGACAATCCTCATGAGTTTGTTGGTGGAATAGCATGAGAGCTGATAACCCCTCACTACATTTTATGTTTGGGCAATCATAAGCCCAGTTATCCAGCTTCTATTTTCTTGTTATCTTGCCTGAGTTTTTCATCTTCCTGTCTATTCTCTCCATGTCCAAGTTTGAAAGGTCAGCTATCTGCCCTGCCAGGGAGGGACATAACCTGTCAGCCTCCACATCTCTTTCTTCTTCTGGGAGATTGAATTTTGCTTCTTAGCAGCTGAGAAACTAAAGTTCACCTAGAAACAACAGACACTCCCTGTTAACAGAAAGCCCGAAGGGCTCCAATCAGAAGCCAAGAGTTCCATCTTCTGTTTTTTACCCCTCAGTCTCTTGGTGGTGTAGATAATGTGAGGTTTAGCACTAATCTGGACATTCTGGATCCTGATCTCCTGCATGATTTGTGCACCCCTGAGATGCAGGGTAATATCCAGTGTCTGGCTAGACAATGTGGGGACGTATGGAGTAGCAGAGCTTGAGTTTTCCTTCCTTCAAACTTTTTGACTTGCAGAGCTCAAAAGATGAAGCCACCATACAGCCACTCTCTCATCTGATGTCCTTGAAAAGGGCCTCGTTCATCATATCAGACAGTAAGGTAGCATTCTTCCATCCTCCATTTCAGAGGATTTAGAATTGACTTACTTAGAATGTACGGATGCGTGGCTGTATTGGGCTTGATGTATATTGTACTTTGCACTAACCTGCCCTATGCCATGTAATCTCCATCCACTTGGGTGTTTTTACATGGACTAAAGCCACAACTCTACTCTGTCTGACCCCCGGGTGGCCCATCCATTTTGTTGTAGAGCAATAACTGGTTCGCAATCAGTACGGACAAATGCAGCTGAAGGTTTAAAAACAGAACTTTACTTAAGTTTTCTCAGGCACAGATCCTTAGTTACATCTAGCTACTGTGAAGACAAAATGGAGACTGAGACAAAGAGAGAGAAGGGAAGAAGGAGTGGTTACACAAAGGAATTCAACTGTAAAACTCCATCTCCCTTCCATGTACACATAAACTTAGCAGCGCCATCTGGTGGCTCTATAGTCAGTTACTATTCTTAATACAGCAGGCATTAACTTATGGATGTTGCATATACCAACACATTTAAAAGTGGGCTGCACAGGTGTGAGGTGGAGCAGGGGAAGACCTGCTCTGGGCCTGCTCTGCTTGCAGTGCTCTCAACCATCCCGGAGCACCGCCAGCAGAGTGGGCTGTCCAAATCTGAGGCACCTGCTGGAGGCAGACCAACAGTCTGTCTACTCAGTGGACGGGCTGCTGCAGCTGTGCTTCAAGTCAGAGGTTGCCCCGGCAATGCCATAGAGTGACAGGTGACAGCGTAGAGTGGCGACTGATCCACCTGCAGTTCTATGGTACGTGGGAGGGCGTGGTGCGCTGGTGACTGTGGGCCATGGGCTACAACAGCTGCCAGGTCTGTTTAAACCCAGTGCTGTTGGGGATGCGGGGCTGGCCATCCCTGGAGCAGCTCCAGGGGTGGTCTGTCTAAAGACACCCATTGTTTCAAGGAGAGATTTGCAGACGGACTCCATACCAGGAGTGGGCAAAGGTCTAAAGCCCAAGAGCCACATACCAGAGTTTTCATGTTGCCGAGAGGTACAACGCGCATTACATCAATTGTGGCTTCCTCCAATCCTGCAGAAGGAGCAGTGCTGCTTCCCTCACATCAAAGCTCTGACTCCCATGCAATCTAGTGGGTTCAGGCAGCATCAATTGCAACACAAGGCATGGTCCCACAGCCCCATAAGGCTCCAGCAGCAGAATTGTCAGTTTGACTCCTCTTGCTACTGAGGGAACTGTATGAACACACCCTCAGGGGCAGCCACTTTTGGAGAGAGAGCCACAGTACAGGTGCTCAAGAACCACCATTTCCCCACCTTTGCTCTATACAACCTCACAGCTAAAAGAGACATGCATATCATGACAAGATGCATGTATTTGGCTAGGTTTAGTTATCAGTGAGCATTCGGTTATCTATATGAAGTAGCTAGATTTTCAGAAGTGCTCCACAACCAGCAGCTCCTATCTGAAAACAATGACAGTTGCTGGGTGCCAGGTTGTTTTGAAAAATCTGGTCTTCTGTATACAGATCCTGAAGCAAGTTTTCAGTGACTGGACAAAGAATGCTACTTCCTTCAGTGTTTGAATGACTTACAAGGTTAAATGGAGTTGAAATTTAGTCCCCAGTATCTTTCCTTTGTCCCCTAATGCAAAGCAGAGAACTTCTGTGCAGCAACTTTACATACAGGTCAGAAAATACATCATGATAAGATGTTCACCAATAAGAAAAAAAACCTAGCTTGAAATGATGAGCTACAACTGGGGTTTGATTGAAGGGTCAGAAATCTAACCAAAAGGGACTCCCTCTTCTATTCCCTGCATTTATATTTAGCAAACTAATTATTGGACTTTACTTCAACAATGGGCCACTGTGTTCCCCCTCAGTTTTGAATCCTGACCACTATGAAATTCAATGTTTTTACACACACAACCAGCTGCACTTAAGAAAATACAGAACTGCTACAATACTAGAGTGGTTGTATCTTCTATTTCATTTTTGTTTTCATCCTCTATAACTTGGATTCATTATATTTAGGTTAAACAGCCACAGCTCTTAAAATAAAATAAGATGCATGGCTCCTTCCAACTGCTTTATGTCTAAAACTGATCACAGTCCTCAATCTTCTTGAACTTTACAACTTGTTGGATTTTTTTTCCCTTCCTCTTGAAATGTGTCTTTCTATTCTTAAAAGCCAAACCCATGGAAAAATAACTGAAACCAAATGCCATGTCATCAGGGCCAACCATAACACGTGGGAGCCCTAAAATAACAGGAGAGATACTGCGGTAATGCCTGACCTTCTGAACTGTACATATGGGTTTAAGCAAAACAGCCTATATTCATCTCTTAAATGGTGCATACTAATAGTTTATTTGTAATTCAGAGAACCCAGTTTATAGAGCAATGGGTTTTAAAACTGCAGGGACTTGGCTTAGGTGCCAGAAATGACATCACCTTTTGGAATAACCCAAAACAGGGTCACAGTTGAATTCTATTAACTTATATGGTCAAAAAGCAAAACTTCTTCAACAGTATTGCACGCAGTTTTTAATAGTTCCAGTCACCTCATTCTCCTCCATTTCTTCTGTCATGTTTCTGGTCTGGCAGGGAAAGTGCCCAAACTAAATTTCAAGCAACATGTCTTTGAGTGAAAACAAACATGCACGTAACTCTGATTTAACATTTCTTATGCATGTTTCAGGGCTGCATTGGCACCCTATGTAGTCCTTCAATGAAATGTTAAAGCAGTGTTAAAGTGGTGTTAAAGAGGAGTTAAGGTGCATGTCCGTTTTTACCATTAGACTTTTTTGCTAGCTTGACTCCAACGTTTCTAAAGCTTTAAACTTTATTTATACTTGGCATCAGCTTGCGCCATAGCCAAAAACTTTAAATACCAACAAAACTCCCAAGAACAAGAGACAATTTACATATCACATAGCAAGGATACATACAAGCCACGAACGCCTCTTCAACAGAGGACAGGAATAAGATGATCTAATCATAACAAAATCCCAAACTATTATAAAGTATTCAACCTCTAAAAAGCAAAAATAAGCTACTCTTATCACCTACAATACCATAATAATAATTAAAAAAAATTATAATCATAACAAAAATTCCAAACTGGAATATAATCCTTTCCGAGCAGAGCTAGTACAAAACATCTTGTCCCCCAAGATAAAAGGACCCAGAACCGCAACTACTATAGCAAGTCCTTGCTCTTTAACAGAGAGCAAAACTAGACTAGTCTTAACCCCCAATATCTTAACTTTACAATATACTTTATTCTACCTAAGTTTCCAACACAATTCCAGCATAACCATTTATAGGCTAACCCACTCGTTTCCCCATAAAACAAATCCAAAAAGGTTACAACTTCACACCCAGTTTAGAATTCAAGGTCAATAAAGGATATGTAATTCTAATAGCAGCTGCCCAAGAGGCAAATGCTGCTAAAAATCACAAATCAGTCTGCTGGTGTAGCCATATCATTTTTTTTTTCTTGGAGAAAAAGACAATCTGATTTAAAATAGGGATAAGAAAAAAGATCCCTACTATCAAAAAAATAAAGACATTCATGCTCCACCATCCCCATTCCACAAGGACAAATTCTTTTCTCTGGAGGTAGACCTATTCTACGACCACAAGTTACAGCCGAAGCCATCTGCTCGAGACGTATTTCTGAAGCTTTTATTTAAAACCACATAAATAACCCAGCCCCAGCAAACAGTTTATTCTGCAGATATACCATCAGTGACAGGGAGTATTTTAGATGGACTGGGGGGGGCACCCCTGGACTTGCTCCAGTGGGGCAGCCCCACCTGTACTAGGTCAATACAAAAACGGCATATGCTGCAACCTGCAGTCGACATGCACGGCACTACCCTCTTCTCCTCCACCATAGAGCTGCAGGTGGTTTGCCCAATGCTCGAGTCTGCCACCCGTAGCTCTATGGCATTGCCCAGGGCAACATCCGGCCGGAAGCAGAGCAGCAGCTACCATCCACCTAGTAGACAGACCACGGCTTGCTCTGCTGGTGGTACTTTGGGATGTTCTGGAGCACTGCTAGCAGGGCTGTAGTGGTGCTTTGCCTGCCCGTCTGGCAGCCCACCTTTACACAGACGATCTCCCAGGAACAAGGTGAAGCAGAGCTGTGGGTGCCATCCATTTAAAAGCACCCAGTCTGGGAAAGGTAGATGATGGAAACGGGACAACCACACACACACACACACACACCAACAAATTCATCCATACCATAGCCCCTCAAATTTCTGAGGCCGTTTTTAGATGATCGTGGCTGCGCCCGTGTTTGTTTTGAAAAAATGCCGGGAGCCAGGATCAGACGATACACTCCCGGCAATCACGCGCCTGGAAGGGGGATGCGCATGCTTTTCCGGCCGCAATTTGACCGGGTTGAAAAATCGACCCGGTCAAATGCGTCCCCCTTCCGGGCTGCCCCGAGCTGTTTGCAGGAGGGGTGGGGTACAAATGCTATAAATAAATAAATAAATCCCGGTTCCCGGCATTTTTTCAAAACAAGCGTGGGCACGGCCGCGATCGTCTAAAAACGGCCTAAGCCTAGGGCACCTGGTGTATATGAATGCTGCATCATTCTCTAGCTTCTCTGCCTCTTGCACAAAAAAAGTTACAAAGTCTGTAACGATGACTATGGTGTGGACTCAATTTCACCATCCTCATTCAGACAGAACTACTACTGAATCTTACCCTCCAGATGGGAGCAGGGTAGGTGTACATGTCTCTAAAAACGTGTGTTTTTTGGTAAGCTAAGCAGGAAGATTATACTAGTGCAGCATTATTTGCTACTGGAAAAGTTCAACTTCCAGTATGTATATACAGCTCCACAGCATGCATACGATTAAGCTGTCAGGAGGCTTACTGGGGTGAAACAATGACCTGCAGATAAAACAAGAATGAATGCCATTTCCACAAGTAAACAATTCTGGCCGACAAGTTTTATAACAATTTGCCAGAACAATGGTCACTAGTGGTTTTCACGATTACCAACAAATGAATTCAGTCTATGAGTTGTTCAGTCTATAAGTTGTTCAGACTATCAATACTGGAGAGAAAAACAACCCACAACTTTGCATTCATATTAAGCATCTCAGTGTTGTACCCATGCGGGGCACAAGTGGCTTGCTGCCTCAATGGACAGTCTCTTGCTTTGCAGGAGTAAGGATCGACATTCAAGTCCTGAGGAAATCCTGGTGACTAAAGGGAAAGCTATGGATTGTTTCACCACAAACTATGGCATTTTACCACAAAAAAAACAGCCAGGCAAGGAAACAAATCCGTTTACACAAGCAACTTGGCAAAGATCTGGGAGTGGCTTAGTGAGATAGTTGCATCTTTTGACATCAGGAGGGTGGGGAAATTGGTTCATTGCAGATGCCTGCATAAACAAAGCAACTCTAAAGCATTCAAAATGCATGATGTCTGGTTTCCAAATACCTGGGTAATACTGTGTACAGGGTGAGCCAGTTTGGTTTGCGATAATTACTCTTACAGAATACAGACACTGCACAAAGCTCTGGCTTCCATCTAGGCATCTGTTTCAGTGTACTCCTTTCTTTGGAGGGTGGGTGATGAAGGTCACCAGCCACTAGGGTTACCAGGTTTTGGAAGCCTCAAAGCCCCACATGCACCCTACTGCTACCATGATTGGCATAAATATGTATAAATTAATATTAACAAAAATGAACTACTCACAGAGGGCCACCACCCAGTCCGCTCTTGCCTCTTCCAGATGGATAGACAGCCTCATTCCCACTGATGAAACACACACTAGTGCTCTCTCTTGCACACACACTATGGTGTAGGCTATTCCATGCTTCATCCCCTCTGAGCAGGGAAGTGAGAGGCAATCCTCAACAGAGGATTGTGGGATAGTTGGAGGAGGAGAGTGAATGGGTGGAATCCATGGTGGCTGGTAGGTTTTTGTTTTTTTCCAAACTGCCTAACTGAGTCAGACCAATGGTTCAGCTTAGCCCAGTATTGTCACAACCTGACATGGCAGCAGGGGTTTCAAATTTGCATCCAAATCTGGCTCTTCCAGGGTCTCTGGCAGAGGCCATCCCAGTGTGCTACCTGAGACTCCCTCCAGGCCCCCAGTGGAGACCTGCCTCCCTCAAGCATGCTGGCAGGGATCCTGAGGTGAAGATGCTGGGGATTGAACCTGGGATCTTATACATGCAAAGCATGTACACGTACCACTTGAGCTATGCCCCCTCCCCAAGTTTCCAAGGCTGTATTTTTCAAAAACATTTGGCATGTTATCACAGACACCTGTAATGCAGCCACTGATCCGGAGAACGTCAAGGTGCTTGTTAGCATACTCTAGACCTGCTTTTAGACGAGACAAATTTGCGCATGATTGGTGAAAAATGTGCATGTTTTAATGCTTGTTTAAACACCTAAACCATTTTAAATGCGCATTTGCCATGATTGTGTAAAAGTCCAAATCATTTTGAATATGTTTTTTAAATAATGCGCATTTTTTAAAACCGGTTTTGTCATCCCCCAATTATCAAAGGTGCTCAAAACCGGTTTTAAAAAATGTGCATTATTTAAAAAACACATTCAAAACGGCTTTGGTTTTTAAACAATCATGGCAAATGTGCATTTAAAACGGTAGGTGTTTAAACGAGCATTAAAACACAAAAAATTTTGACCAATCGTGCACAAATTTGTCTTGTCTAAAAGCAGCCTAGGTCTTCAATACCGCTGCTGAGCAGAACCTGCAAGTGATCCAGCAGATTCAAACATTCTTCTGTCATTGGCTCAATGAGATTACCAGGCACAGATGGTCTCTCACTTGATCTGTGGCTTGGGCAGTGGAGCACGGGCACACCACATCATGGAGGTGGCTCCTGTTTTGGTACTGTGTACTTGCTTTCCTCCAGCAACAATGGACCACACTGGCTCAAAGCCATGCAAGGGGAGTGGAGGAGTGCTGAGAGGTACCAGTCAGGAGATGCAGCTTCAGTCACCGTCGCTCTGCTCATGGCTGTATCCACCAAAAAGCTTGCGCAGGTCAAGCAGAAAAGCATAGACTGGTGGGAGAATGTGTTGTTCTCTTGCTGAGACACACCAAGTGGATCTCTTAACTCACAGTCTGGAGATAGCCTAGATTTTCAGACTGTGCTGGGAGAAGTAAAACAGTGATGCAGTTGTCCAGTCTGGTGGAGAAGTGCGTGATCACTGCCATATGGAAGCTCGCCACTCCAGACTCCTGCCACTCTGTCACCCAGCAGTTCAGCATTGGCACCTACACAGTGGGCTCCAACCTCATAAAGGTGTGCTGTGCATGGCGATAGTGGAAGTGCTGCTGGACTGGGTGATGCAGTTGGCTGACCCCGCAGAGGTGATGGAGGGCTTTCAGAGGGAGGAGTTCCTGAACTGTCTATGGGCAATCAATGGGAGACATATTTCCATCACCTGCCCACCCCATCGGAAAGAGAACTACTTGAAATGCAAGGGATTCTTCTCAGTTGTTCTCCAAGCTGTAGTGGACCGCCATGCCTGGTTCATGGATGTGCTGGCTAGGTGGGTGGTCTGGGAAGAACCATGATGCCCACATCTTCTGACAGTCCCACTTCTTTGGCTGCATGTACACCAGGGACTTTGGACCCACCACTGAAACTGGCATTGAGGGGGTGTACATGCTGCTGGTTGTTCTGGGTGGACCCTGTCTACCTTTCATTTCTCTGTGCATTCCCTATTGACATTCCCAAGCTACCCAGGTTAGGGAATGGCAATAACAACTGCAGAGACACAGGTGTGCTGCTGGCTCCTAGGGCTCCCATCCTGCCCTCAAGTGCTTCCAAACCCCAGCCCCCTAAGCAGCTTGTTGCTATACCGTATCAACATTCTCCACAACCCCACCCCCCATGCGCCTTCCCCTGTCCTCAGGTGCAAGAGCATGGCCAAAGGATTCCCAATTTTTGGTGCACCCAGCACCCCCCCCTTCCCTTTCAACCCTCCCTATGATTGGGATACCATACTGCCCCCACTCCCTCAAAACATCCCACCTTTCTCAGAATAAATACGGAAGCCATGGATTGAGAAAAAACATCTTTATTAAACAATAGAAACATTCACTTTTATTTAATTTTATGTTAACTTTACTGTAAAGCGCATTTTTAAATTATTTTTAAAAACATTTCCTCTTGTGCTTTCCCTTTTTGGTGCAGCTGGGTCCGCCTGCTTGAGTTGGGGTAATGGCGGGGCAATGTTCTCATCCTCCTAATATGGCTCTGCCTGTGGAGGTGGAGGACGAGTGGGACAAGGCAGTGTGTTGGACTTTCTGGTGGAGGGGGAAGTGTGCATGAGGCGGTTGATCTGCGTGAGCACAGAGCAGAGAGGGCTCGAGTGGTTTCTCTGTGAAGGTGAATTTGGGGGAAACCAGGGCAGGTGTGGTGGTTGGGACCCAGGTGGGACAGTGTGAAGTGCTTAAGTGGGTTGGCGAATCAGAGCAACAATTGTTGCACTCGCAGCAGCTCCATGCTAGAGAAGGGACATCTGGATCTGGAGAGACTGGGACAACAGATCTCCCATTTCCTTGTTCACCTTCTCCAGCATGCTGTCTGAGCACTCAAACTGTTGCCAGAGGCAGGCCCATTGCCTGTCGTCCCACCGCCAGCGGTGCAGGCAGACCTTGGTAGCAAAGGCCTTGTGTTCTGCGGTGTTCTATCACAGAAGCTGCCCATGCCCCAAATGGTGTCCTGGATCTCATCCACCTGCCAGGTGGTCTCTCTGAGCAGCTCCCTCACCAAATCCTCCCTGTGCCCCTTGTCACAGACCCACAGGTCCTGGTTCCACTGTGCACTTGTGGCTCGACATTCTGTCTGCACCAGTTGTGCATGCAGACCTGTAGCAAGGCAGCAAAAAAGCCATACATTTAGATTGCTCCATGCACCTTCCTGCCCCAGTGTTTCACTGGGAACAGGAAACTGTTCCCAGTGAACAGTTGGGAGATTGCGATGGTGGAATCAGAGCAGCACATGGTTCTCCTCTTATCATTGTAGAGAAGTGAAGCACTGCCATCAGTGGCTTCACCCCTTCCCTCTATGTCTGCCATTTTGGCTTCCACCACTCCCAAGCTTGCCATCCAACCATGGTGCTTCTCTGCCCCACCAACCTGCAGATCTGCCATAGTACCTTCCCAGCCACTTCCTGCTCATACTGTTCACCTCTGGTGCTGCGATGCCCTGGGGAGTGTTCTGCTGCTCCCCAGTGCTCTCCTGGCCACCTGTGTACACGGTAAAGAAAAAAACAAACAGATAAATTAGATATCAATAAATTGAAGCCTTTATGAAGATAGCAATAAATTGAAGCCTGAAGGACTGAGGGGGTAGAACATCGTAGTCCTGGCATTCATGTCTTCATAGATCCTTGGTGGCTCTGGGGCAGGAATGGTCATGGAAACATCTCTCCACCAGTAGTCATAGCTTCCATTCGGAAGGAGGGGGGGAGAGAGAAACAGGAGTCGTTGGAGTGGGGATGGCTACAGTGGGAGCAGGAAGCGGGGGAGCTGTATCCACCTGCTTCTGGCCCCTGAAGAAGGCACAGCCATAGAGGTGGGATGCCACGATGCTCCATCAATGCAGAGGAACTGCTCAGGGAGATCATAGTTTGGTGATGTTTGCTGCCCACAGCCAGAGGCAAAGTTATAGTCCCTGATCTCCTTGTACCCCCTGCACAAGTCTTTGATGCACTGTCGGTACTGGGTCACGTCCCAGGTGTATCCCTGCTGTACCATCTGGAGAGATATCTCCTGGAACACCCCCTCATTATGCTAGGACTTGACCAGTTGATATTGAACCTTCTGCTCCCCCCACAGGGTGGTGAAAGCCCTGGTCAATTCCTTGCTCCTAACAGTAAGAGCAGTTCGACAGTGGTACAAGTTGGCTAGGGAGGGGGTGGGCTTTCTCCTTTGCTGGAGGTTTTCAAACAGAGGCTGGATCTGTCGGGGATGCTGTAGCGGCAGATTTCCTGCACTGGG
>QEPC01000105.1:93345-104163 GCA_003113815.1 Sphenodon punctatus
CAGGCTGCCATGGAAACCAAGTGACCACAGCTGCCTGGAGCAAAGCAGTTTACCAGGGGAACCTTTTACACACAAAAGTTCTGGGAGAAGTTTCACACAGAAGTTCAAAGATCTGGATGTTTAAGATCTGGGTGAGTGATTTAGACACACAGAAAGTTCTGGATGTTACAGCAAACATCCAGGAGAAATGTGTGTCTAAAAACACCCACTAATAGATAGGAATAAATGGGAGCATTTTTCATGTTGCCTCCCCTCTCCCCCAGTGCATTAACTTACAATAGTTGCCTGGCTGTCATTCTGAGCCATGGCCTTTGGATGTTGCTCCTTAAAATGCACTGGCTTGTGGAGAGCGAGCGTTGGGCATGTGCTGCAAACCAGGACGAGCTGGGACAGCACATGTTTGAATGTGGCTGTGTGGGCTTTTTAAGGCACTCTAGGCTTTTAGCCTGTGACTCTATGGTGGTGGTAGACCCGTACGTGCGCAAGGCTGCATGCAACCTAATTGCTGGGACGCGGACACGTGGGCACACAGCCGGCTCCATATACTCCGGGACTCCACTGTAAGTGAGGATTGCAGGTCCGGTGGGTGGTGGCCACGTGGGATGAACACCTAATAAAGGAGCAGGTGGACACCCACCTGGTGCGGGCTAACATCTAATTTGTTAACACCCAAAAAGTCAGTGTTAACTTTTCCATCAGGGTGGTGCTGGTTAGCTCCCCTAGCTAGTCTAAAAATGTGAGAGGCATAGGAGATTTCCATTTTCTTAAAAATGACCCTTTTAACCACCATAAGTGCTGCTGCAATCCATCTCCTGGAATTACCTGAAAAGAAAAGAAAACAATATATAATCTAATTTGCCCAGAATACAGAGGCTTGCTGTTGGGGTCACTTCTGTGCTAGTTGCTTTAGATAGGGCAGCATATACTTCCCTCCAGAATGTGGATTTGACGTGACAGTTAGAAACTGTATGAGAGAGGTTTGCATTACAGCTGCCACATCTCCAATGCTTGCTATGTAGCGCAAGCCCGCCTTTATGCAATTGCTTAGGACTCCAATGATTTCCATTTAGAATTTTGTTTTGGAAAAAATGTAAAACAAAACAAAACAGGGAGTTGGAAGTCTTGTGTACACTGTGCCAGATATTATCCCATGATTCAGAGGTGATGGAAAAGTTTAGTGCTCTCTCCCATTTTTCTTTAATGGTACTGCCATATCCATATTTTCTATGGTTTAAGAAACAACTATCTTCGGAGAGTCCTAACATTTTGCCATCCTTTGCTGATGATGCATAGAACAAAGACCACAGCAAGTTTTCAGCAAGCTCTTTTCTGAAGCTCCATCTGCCTCATTAGTATGCCCATCCTCAGTGTGGGTTGGCATGCCAACAGTCTGTTCTGACCAAAATCGGCTGTTGTTTCTGTACTTTGTTATTAAATTTCTCTAGAACCCAGCCCTAATGGGAAGTCTGCACAAATAGCCCTTCTACAAGAGGCCACTGCAGAAGCATCTGGTTCCAATAAAATGCGGAGAAGCATAAAAAGTCTCCTGCTCATTCTTACCCTGCTGCCTTGCTGAGATACTTTTACAATTATTATTAACACCACAGGCCACAACCCCCAAACTGTTACTTAAAATCTCGCAAGTCCTATTAGAAAGCATTAGGGCATACAAACTCATAAAGAGCTTCAGGACCGTATGCACAATCTTTATACCTTCACTGACAATCCAGTTTTCGGGTATTTTACTCAAAGTAGATACATTTTTCTTACACATTTCTCTTGTGAGCAATTATGTCACATACACAATTTTACTTGGAATGATAGGAACCAACCAACACACATTGTGCATATTTGTGTGTATGTATTTTTCTTAAGTCACTAGCTCATTCCACCCCCTCCTACATACTTGTATAACACAAGCAGGAGATTACCTCCAGTTCCAACACACAGATGCTCCAAACACTGTGGATTGGATAGAGGATGGCATACGTGACTTGTAACTGTTGATAGTGTGTGTGTGGGCGGGGGCGGGGAGACACAGGAGTGGGGGCTGGTAAGACTTCAAAAAACCTGGGGGGCACATGCCCCCCCCCCATGTGTTGCCTACGGAGGATGGTGTTTAACTATAAATTCCAAGTGCTTCCTACATTATATATTGTCCTCAGCAAAAAAACGCACACACCAAAACCTCAATGAAGACAAGCTAATCAGATGTCTCCATCTGTCAAAGAATTAGTTGGGTTTTTTTACTTAAAGAAACACCACAATCCCTGCCACAGACCCCAACATTCCTATGTGAAAAATCCGTGTATCCAACTTGTCCTTAATGACAAGTGCTCTCACAGCTGATATAAGAACATAGTCAACACAACTGTTGGCTTGGGAAATCACCATCTGCACAAATGACTTGATGTGCGAGGCAGCTGGGTTTCTTATAAACAGCAGCCATATTCAGAAAATAACTGTACAGATTGTCCAGCTTCAGTTTTTTAAAACCACTCTGTGAAATGTGGAGGTCGTGCGCAGCTGGGAGGTGGAGGTTCATTGTCATTCAGTATGCCGATGACACCCAGGTGTACCTCTCTTTTTCAACCGACTCCAACCCTGCAGTCTTGTTGCTGTCCTAATGTTTGGCCGCTGTGGGGGATTGGATGAGGTTGAGTCGATTGAAACTCAATCCCGACAAGACAGAGGTGATGTTAGTGGCTGGGGTCAGTGATCTGGGGGAGGGGGGAAAACCCCATTATTGGGAGGGGTCAGTCCTCCATTGGTTCCATCTGTGGAAGTTTTGTACCCTGGGGGTGCTTCTGGTTTCACAGCTGTGCCTGGATCAGCAGGTGTCAACTGTGGCCAGGGGTGCCTTTCACCAATTACATCTGGTGAAGAGACTCTACCCTTATGTCTCAGACTCCGATCTTGCCACCGTCATCCATGCATTTGTCACCTCGAGGCTTGACTATTGTTATTAGGGATATGTGAATGCGGTTCGGGCATTCAGTGTTCAGCCCAAACTTGACCTGTTTGAACGGCCAAACCGAACGCCCGAAGCCCTGAACAGTTCGGCCACGTTTCAATGAGTTCGGCCGCGTTCGGGTGGGAAAAACAGGGCTGGAAGGCCCAGGGAGTGTGGGGCAGCTGAGCCAGGGGTGGAGAGGCTTGGACTAGCAGTCAGCCTTCCCCAGTGCCCAATCACCATCCCTCTTTTCCTCAGACCACTGGCTTCGCAGTCTGCAATTGGCATGGAGCTAGGCTGCACAGAGCCAATGGGGCTTGTGGTAAGGCGGGCGCAGCTAGTAACAAAAGTCATTGCCCTCCCCACTTCCAATTCATTCTGAGCTAGCCACTGATCCTGTCAGCAGGTGTTTTCAGAAGTCTCCCTCTCCCAGCAGTTTCTGTTCCTCCCAATCCATTGCCATCCTCCTCGTATTTCACCCATTCCCACACATTTACCTCTATAGTTTCATTTATTTAGATTAGATTAGATAGATTTAGGTGTTATTTTTATTTTTTACCCCCTCCCCGTGTTCTTTCTTCCTAGCCTCCACTGAATCCTTCCCTCCTCCCACTATATATTCCATCCCTGATTCCCTTCCCGTTTTCGGATTTATTTAGAGTAGGATTAAATTGATTTAGGTTTCATTTCAGTTTTGTACCCCGCCCTGTGTTGTTTGTTATGAGCTGTCTGTGTTCCCCCACACACACATCCTTGTGTGTGTGTGGGAGAGAGAGAGAGAGAGAGAGAGAGAGAGAGAGATGTAGGAGTTAGCTTAGTTATAGAGATATACTGTGTAGTGGGTGTGGATGAGTGGGGGGAGAGTGGGGATGTGTGCGTGGCTGTGTGTAAGCCCCGCCCATGCACCAGCTTCCTCATGGTTCCCCCACCCAGCAAGCCATGTAAAAATGGCCTGTAAGGAGCCACTCGAAGAAGAACAGAAGGTTGCTACCTTGTAAACAAGGTTCTTTGAGATGGCTCCGCATATTCGCACAACACCCACCTTTCCAGCCTCGCATGGAATTTTTTTCTTATATGCCTAGAAAGGGTTGGAAGGAACTGTCATTCTGAGGGGGAGAGTGCTTTTATACTAGAGGAGCTCGAGACCATCATGTGGTCTATTATTTGAATAGGGTAAACATTCACAACCAAGTTGTAAGAATGTTAGGAGTCATCTTGAAGAACCTTCTTTACAAGGTAACAACCTTCTGATCACTCACTTGGGGAGGAGTTGTTTGTAAACAAACAGCTTTATCTCCCAGTCCCATTCGTGTGTCCCCGCTGCTGCTGGGTCTCCAACGGCCTGCCATGCCACCACGGGCACCCCTGGAGGTCCCTGGAGCACCCCAAGCCTCCCGGCGGGTCCAAACTCCGCCGAACATTTGGAGGGACCGAACTCCGCCAGACCAAACCCCCGAATCCAAACTAGGTTTTCGGCTGAACAGCTGAACGGCCGAACATCCGAACCCCATTCTGTTCGCACATCCCTAAAATGCGCTCTACGTGGAGCTGCTAATGGTAATGGTCCGGAAGCTGCTACTGGTGCAAAACACGCTGGCCCGTCTCCTAATGGGGAGTTGCACTGGTTGCCAATTGTCTTTCTTCGAGGTGCTGGTTTTAACTGATAAAGCCCTATACAGCCTGGGTCCCACTTATCTGAGGGACCTCATTGCTCCCTGGGCTCCAGGGTGACCCCTGTGGTCATCTAGGGGTGCCCTCCTGGAGGTCGTGTTTTCAGCAGGTCTGGACAGACAGGAGGTTGTTCTTGGCAACCATTCCATCGCGGAGATTCATCTCAACCCAGATCTCCTTATCTTCTGTCGACGTTGTAAGATCTGGCTCTTCTGCCAGGCATTTGGCAGGGGGGGAGCGTGAGATGGGTTGATGGGTTTGGGGTGGTGGTGCTCTATTGTATAGACCTATTTATGAATTGATTTTTTTATTATTCTATTTTATTGTATTGAATTGTTTTTAGTATTTTTTTTGTAAGCTGCCTCAAGTCACCACATGATGAGAGGGGTGGGGTAAAAATATATTTATAAATAAATAAATAAAATTATATGCAGCAGAAAGTGAGTAGAAGGTCATACCTCTATGGTCCTTTTTCAGGTTTGATAAAAGAACTAACTCCTTTTGGATACAATTAGCAGCTTTGGTGTCATGATTTATGTTTTATTGCTATTTTTGGCATTTATTTTGCATTATGGATTTTGACAAGTCACTCATTTTCAAAAGTTTTCAATGACATTTGGAGTATCTGGTGGCTGGGCTGGGAACCAGAGCAGAGTTGGTAGTCAGAAAAACACACCAAGTCAAGGACCGGGTAACCAAAGTGGCAACTGGAACCAGCATCACAAGGCAAGGACTGAGGTGAGATTAGAAGGGGAACAGACAAACAGCAAAGCTGGATCTAGACAACTTCCTCCTTCCTATAACAGCCTTATTATGTAGTCCCAGGGCAAAAAGTAGGGAGTGAGCTGTGGTCAGCCACTTGTAAATAAGAAAGGGGGAAGCATGGTGTGTAAGCCAGCAATGCCCCAAGTGGAGTTTATTATTCCTCACTCAGTGGTACTAAGCATTAGCATCTTCAGCTCCAGCTGAAGTTGGAGCTGGATAGTCAACATCTTTGCTGACTTTAAGAAGCCTTAGCTTGAAACATCTGGCCAGACAAACCATGTGTACTTGTATCTTTAGTTTAGACTTTATTTACGACTAACAAGCAAAATAATAATAATACTTGTGTCTGATTATAAAAGTAATTGGTCAGAGAGAAACCTGCACATTTTCATATGACTTGCACATGTATTTTGTTCCTACGTCTTTAAGACCGCCTATTCTACCATGCCCTTTTGAGGCCCCTATGGTCAGCCAGCTGCACCCTCCTGTGCTTTCCGTCCGTTACCCTTGTGGGGTGGGGGCACCTAGGAGAGAATTCCCAGTTGCTGCCCCCAGGTTGTAGAACTCCCTTCCCCAGGAGATTCACTTGAGCCTGGCTATCTTCTGGTGACAGTGCAAAACGTTTAATTCAGGAAAGCATTTGGCAGGCAGGGATAGGTGGGGTTTGGGTGAGGGCTAGGGAAGGGGATAGTGGTGAGTGAGGTGGAGGGAGATGGCGTAGGGTTGTGGGGTATTGGGGGGGGGTTAACTTGTATTTTATATATTGTAAGACGCCCGGAGCTGCCGTGGGCAAGAAGGGCAGGATAAAAATTAAAATTAAAATAATCATGTACATGCAGGTTTTGTAAAACCATTTGACCTCTACACTTGTCTGGTATACAGGCCTGCTCACCAACATGGAGGTGGAATAGTGGATATCTGAAGTCCCATCCCTAGGGTGTTTTTAGACAAATACCTCCCCACCCGTTACCCACTCACCATGCATGTTGCAGGGCTACATTGACACCCTATGCAGCCCTGCAACATGCACAATGGGTGGGCGATTGGAGGGTAATGGGTGTGGAAGCATTTGTCTAAGAACACCCAGAGTGCAGCACTCTTGCTCCTTTGTCGACGCACCCCCCAATGAGATGCAGACACAGTACTTGGGTTATAAAACAGGCCACACTCTTTATTAACCAATATCAGGACAGTGGGTAATTGCACAAGCAATTTGGGTCCAGTATGCTTAGCTAATTATCAACTTATTAACTCAGGCCAAGCCCTGGATGTGCCTTCCTGTGACAGTGCCTATTAACCTAACAACTTCACCCCTGCAAAAGGTCACTGGCCATGGCCGAAGGGGGCAAGCCCGCTCTGGGTCAGAGTAAGGAGTTTCGATGTCCACAAGGTGTAGGACTGTGCCTGTCCTTATTCACCCTGATAAGACACCCCTCCCAGGGACGTGATACCAGTGCATGCTGTGCCCGGCATTGCCTGAGTATCACTTCCCCATCTCTTAAGGAGATGACTCTAAATTTTCTATAGCCTTACCTAATTATCCTACTATCGCATACTGGACCCCTGAAGAGTGTGACATTTGTCCTCTAATCCAGATTCACCAAAGTTGCTTTCTGATATATAATCAAATTATACCGAATTCTGTCCAATTATACAAATCAACATACTTGTTGATAAATTCCTCCATTTAACAAGCCAAATCAAAGCTGACCGACTGCATCCAATTCAGTTAAGATCATAGTACTCATTCCCCTAACACTCCAATGACACAAATGACAGCCTATTTAAACCTACTCGAACACTGTGAAGGAGGCAAAAAATAACCCTTATTAATAAGGCTGCTCACCAAAATTCCCCCTTGGTCCCTTAATGGCAACCAGAGTTATCCCACAGTGCTAGAGGGGAGGTGGGTGGGGCTGACTGTTCGGCCTCCAGACACGGAATGCTTGGAGGACGGTCCCGCCTACAAGGGGCCGCCTCCCAGCCCACATGACTGCTTCTTCGCGCCCTTGCACTGGTTGCCAGGCAACCCGGGCTCAAAAAAACGCGGGCAGCCTTCTAACAGGCATGCACCGCTGCGGCATTCTTCTGCTCCCCTGGAGGAGTGCAACAAATCCCCTTCACCACTATTTTGTGACGAAGAGACTTAGCAGGATGGTTGTGCCTCACCTGCACTACAAGCTCCAGGCTGGGATTTGCAATGGGGAAAGAGGAAGGGAGGGACTCTTGTTCGCTGCCAATAGCACGTGGGGCTGATCACTTACCAGCTCAGAACATATAATCACCACAAAATCACCAGATGAGCAGATTTGTACAGGTCTGTGTATGTCTGATATACATCTATGCATCTAGAACTAGACACATATGATATTTTTAGCTGCAATTCTCAAGCAGGTCTACTCCACAGTAAGTGGTTTGAGGACTGCAGCCTAAGATATTTTTATGGAAAAATATAATCTAGGCAGACTTCCTTGCATGGAAGTGGACTCTTGAGCTCATCTGCTTTTGTGACACCTCTTTAAAAAGTGTAGGTTAACTATTTTGTACTGTAGTTTAGCCAAGCACAAGATCTTAAAAGAAGCAAAAGAACATAGAATACAACTTCTTTCTTTCAGCAATAGTTCCAGCTCTTCCAACATCCAATAATTTCCCCCCCTGCCACACATAGCATTAATCGGGCAAGTGATGGGTGATTAGGCAGTAAGGCTTTTTGGTCCCTTGCTGTTTGTGTATGACTAGGTTAAGTCAACAAGATCCCACTTTAAACTAGTGATGAAAAGAAACACAAATACAAAATTACAGTTTTGGCCTTATCGTCCTTGCCAAGATTAGGCCAAAGTATGCAGCACAGACATTAATGCATATCGGTCATCCTGTCACCCAACACTGAACACAGCTATTACAATATGGGGGCTCCGTCCTCAGTCTATGTCTTTTGTGGGAAACTATGTTTGGTGCATGTCAATCTAGATTGTGAATTCCTTGGGCAGGGCCTCTCCATTTTGCACCTCACTGAACACAATGATGACACAACGTATAAATACATTATTTCAACATGTTGAAACAAAACGATCACAAATACAGTAATCCAAGGCTAGAAATGAGGATTAGTTCATAGCAAACGGAGCTGTAAATCTTATAATAAACCAACTTTCTGGCATGACTTCTTGGGGGGGGGGGGAGGAACAGTGTTTTTTCAATATATTGTCAGTTAACTGTAATACATGTTGTTAACATCCCTATTGAAGAGCAGCCATCTACCCTAACGAATACAGAGGGGGAACTACAGCCTGATTAGTGATCTTCTTTGTTTAATGTTTCTATGAGGTTTTTTTGCTTTTTTAAAACGTGTGACTAGTCACTCCCCAGCATAAATCAAACATACTCTTGCAAGCAAGGGCTGAAATATATGGATTTCAGTTTCAACAGTGTCACACACACATTCCCTTAATTCACCTTTGGGCGAGGTCATCAGCAGGGTTCCTAGTTTTCTATTTGCAATGGAAAGCCGGAGAAAAACAGAGATTTTGTTTTTTTCTAGTGAATTTTGCAGGAAATGGCAAAAACTTACAGGTTTGGGAGGACGACATAGCGAGTGCGGGGCAGCAAGAATGTGGAGTGGAGCCGAGGGGAAGCAACCTGAAGGTATGTGCTGTGGAAGGGCATCTCTGCATTTGGAAGGGTGCCACCAATGTCCTGTGGGTTGTCGGGGTGGGGGAACTATGAATTGGGGCAGTCAGGTCTTCTAGACCTTGAGAAGAGGGGACAGGAGGTGAGCCGAATTGGCCCCATAGCAGCTTCCCCAGATGTCAACCTCTATATGGTCCCCCTTTCTGGTTGGCCAAGTGGTCCAGGACCAGGTTGGGAGGAGGAGGCAGTGAGTGCAGGGCACTGGAGGGGAAGCAGCCTAAAAGGACTGTGCTGTCACAGGGGCTCTGCATTTGAAGGGGTATCAGAAACCTCAGATTTTTATTTTATTTTTTTGACTGTTGGTGGGACAGGTAGCTGCAGAATTGCATTAAAATGAAAATATTACAATAAAATGTGGTGCTTTAACATATATATTGTGGTCAACTAGCATTTACATTTAATCTGAGAAAAACAGATTTTGGGGGTTTTAATCAGAGAATTCAGGGTTGTTTTTAAAAAAAATCAAATTAAAAAAATAATCAGAGAATTCCCAATTTTTAGTCACAGAAAACTAGGAACCCTGGTAAGAGTGTTATGCTGATGACACCCAACTTTACCTCTCTTTTTCAGCTGACCCAGGCCTGGCAATCTCTGTGTTTACCCGGTGTCTGGTGGCTGTGGGGGACTGGATGAGGGTGAGCTGTCTGAAGCTGAATACTGATAAGACGGAGGTGATGCTGGAGGGGGGGGGAGGGGGCTGAGGGAGTGGTGGCACCCATCATTGATGGGCTCTGCCCTCCATTGGTCCCTCAGGTTTGTACTCTGGGAGTGCTCCTCAATTCGCAGCTCCACCTGGATGCCCAGGTGGCAGCTGTGGTGAGGGGTGCATTTTGCCAATTACATCTGGTGCGTTGCCTTCAGCTGTACATCTCAGACTCCAACCTAGCCACCATCATCCATGCTTTCATCACCTCAAGACTGGACTATTGCA
Source organism: Sphenodon punctatus (assembly GCA_003113815.1). Classification (NCBI taxonomy): domain Eukaryota; kingdom Metazoa; phylum Chordata; class Lepidosauria; order Sphenodontia; family Sphenodontidae; genus Sphenodon; species Sphenodon punctatus. Next base: position 103,356 of record QEPC01000105.1, read on the forward strand.
ATGTACTCTACGTGGGGCTACCCTTGGTGATGGTCCAGAGATAGCAGCTGGTGCAGAATGCGGGGGCACAGCTCCTTATGGGAACGGTTTACCGTGAGCACATTACACCAGTGCTCCAATCTTTGCACTGGCTAGTGGCTACCTATAGTTTTCCCAGCCCAATTCAATGTGTTGTTTTTGACCTATTAGCCCTATATGGCCTGAGCACCACCTAGCTGCGGGATCACCTACCCCCCTGGGTCCTGGATCGGCCCCTGCAGTCGATGGGGAGCACCATCTTCGGTGTTCCCCGAGTATCTTGGGTGATGACAATTTATTCATTTATTTAAAACTTATATCCCGCCACTCCTGCCCACAGGGCAGCCCGGAGCAGTGAACAACACTCAGTAAAACAATATAAATGTTTTTAAAACAATTTAAAATACAATATGTGGGGGGGAAACCCACCCCACCCCTACCCCTTGCCAAAAGCCTGACGGAACAGTCAGGTCTTATATATACGCTGAAACAGCAGGACAGTGGGAGCCAACCGAGCCTCCTCTGGGAGCGAATTCCACAGCACAGGGGCAGCCACTGAAAAAGATCTAACATCGGTGGCCACCCGCCTCACCCGGGGAACCTCCAAAAAGGCTCCTACGGATGATCTCAAGGGTTGCACGGGCACATGGGGAGTGAGGCGATCCCGCAGATAGGCAGGGCCCAGGCTGTGAAGGGCTTTAAAGGTCAAAACCAGCACCTTGAACCTAGCCCGGTGCTTTATAGGCAGCCAGTGCAGAGCCTGGAGCACAGGTGTCATGTGCTCCCTGCG
>QEPC01000105.1:104876-116250 GCA_003113815.1 Sphenodon punctatus
TTCCGCCAATTCCGGCACGGTCCCGCAGGCGAGTCAACAACACCTCGTGATCGACTGTGTCAAATGCAGCCGAAAGGTCTAGCAGGATCAGTAAGGTCTGACGACCCTGGTCCAACGCCAGACGGAGATCGTCAACCAAGGCCACCAATGCCGTCTCCTTACCGTACCCAGGCCGAAACCCAGACTAGGAGGGATCAAGGAAACCAGTGCAGTCCAGGTGTTCCTGGAGCTGCTGTGCCACAACCCGTTCAATAACCTTCCCTAAAAAGACATTGGGGGCGTTGCTGGCGGGGATAGTTAACGACTCCCTTGGGGAGGGCAGGGTGCTGGACTGCCTCAAGGAAGCAGTGGTGTGGACCATGCTCAAGAAGCCATCTTTGGACATTGACGTCCTGGCCAGCTATCGGCCAGTCTCTAAACTTCCCTTTTTAGGGAAGGTTATTGAATGGGTGGTGGCTCAGCAGCTTCAGGAGCATTTGGACTGGGTCAATTTTCTTGATCCCTCACAGTTGGGTTTTAGTCCAAGTTATGGCATGGAGACTGCACTTGTGGCCTTGGTCGACGACCTCGCCTGTGAGCGGGACCGGGATCGCTCGACTGTGTTGCTCCTGTTAGATCTCTCGGCTGCATTTGATACCATTGATCATGAGTTGTTGGTGACTCGGATGTGGGACTGGGCAGGGATTGGTGGGATTGTTCTTGAATGGTTCCGCTCTTTCCTGGCTGGAAGAACCCAGGGTGTGGTCCTGGGGGAGTTTTCATCTTCTCCCAGGACCTCACGTGTGGGGTTCCGCAGGGTTCCATCTTATCCCCGCTTGTTCAATGTGTACACACAGCCTTTGGAGGAGGTTGTCAGAGAGTTTGGGGTGTGGCGTCATCAATATGCTGATGACACTGAGCTATAGCTCTCATTTTCGGGCAGTCTTGGTGCTTACCCGGTGTCTGTCGGCTGGGGGGGATTGGATGAGGGTGAGTCACCTGAAACTAAATCCTGACAAGATGGAGGTGATGGTTGTGGGGAAGACCGAGGGGGTAGTGACCCCCATCATTGATGGGGTCCATCCTCCCCTGGTTTCGCAGGTCTGGAGTCTGGGGGTGCTCCTGAACTCACAGCTTCGCCTGGATGTCCAGGTGGAGGTTGTGGTGAAGGGGGCATTTTGCCAGTTACATCTGGTATGTCAGCTCAGGACATGTGTCTTGGACTCGGATCTGGCCACAGTCATCCATGCTGTTATTACCTCGAGACTGGATTACTGCAATGCACTCTATGTAGGACTACTCTTGGTGCTGGTTCGGAAGCTGTAGCCAGTGCAGAATGCGGTGGCGCGTCTCTTAACTGGGACGTGCTGATGCAGGCACATTACACCAGTGGTCCTTTTCTCTGCACTGGCTGCCAATAGTTTTCTGGGCCCAATTCAAGGTGTTGGTGTTAACCTTTAAAACCCTAAACGGCTTGGGTCCCACCTACCTGCAGGATCACCTCACTCTCTGGGTCCTGGATCGGCCCCTGCAATCGGCCGGGGGCATCCTTCTCGGGGTCCTCCGGGTTTCCAGGGTGTCCACCATGAGGAGGGCTTCTCTGTGGTTGCACCGTGGCTGTGGAACTCCCTCCCGTTGGAGGTCCGCTTGATTACTGACCTCCCCTCTTTCCACAGACACTGTAAGACCTGGTTGTTCTGCCAGGCCTTTCCTGAGGGAGGTGGGGTGGGTAGGGACGGGTTTATACTGTTTTCGTTGTTGTTTATTGTATATTTTAATATGTTTTAAAATGATGTGAGCCACCCCGAGATGCCTGAGACAGGAGGGGGTGGCATATAAGTTTTAGAATCAATCAATCAATTAATAAATAAATAAATAAATAATAAACTCTCTGCTTCTGAGGAAAGAGGACAGGAGACTCTGGCCTTTTTTATATGAGACAGGACCATTCATGCCCACACAGATCCACTGCGTGGGCATGAGTAAGTGTTTTCCATGTAAATCCTGCATCGGGTGAGTGTGCAATGCATGCACGCGCCTGCAAAACACATATAAACACCCACCTCCACCCATCATCCACTCATGGTGCAATTGGCCAAAACGAGGATTGCTCCATGAGTGGGGATGTGGGGAGGATCATTGTGCGCCCGTGTGCACTGCCCCCCACATCCCACACTGCCATGTGCACACCGATCTACAAACACACAAACACACACGGCCCATACAAAAGGCCAGAGAAACCTAGCACTAACTTAATCTGAGCATCTCCAGCTCAATTAAGGTCTGCTTAAGTCGAATTTCTGATGTCAATTTTTTTAGATGGCTGGAGAAATTCAATTTAGGCAGACTCCACTAAACTTATTAGGTGACCTTCTTTGCCACAAACCACTTCTAATGTAAGAAACTAAGGACCCAAGGACATCCATTAAAGTCAAGGTTCAGCTCCCATTGGCTTTACTAGATGAAGGTTTGTGCCCCAAGTTCTGCAAAAACAATAATGACCAACATCTCCTATCTGCACTTAAACTTAAAAAGAAATAAAAAGGTTTGATCAGTATAACCCTTTTCAGATTCAAGGTATCTCAAAGAATTTTTAGCGAAATGCCATTAGTGGAGGTAGTCTACTAATGGCAATAGTGATCATAATAGGGCCAATCCCATTCTCCCCGGATCCCATATAATCAAATTTCACAAAATTAATGGAGAATGATAGACAAAAACTAGTGCAATAACATTTAAGTTTTTTAAAAAGGGAGACTATGCTAAAATGAGGAACTTAGAAGGAAACTTAAAGGAGTAGTTGAGAAGATTAAATGTCTGCAAGAGATGTGAAAACTATTTAAAAACACCATCTTCAAAGCCCAGATTTAAAAAAAAAAAAGTAGCAAAAGGACCAAACATCTGCCAGCATGACTAAACTGTGAGGTGAACGGGGCTATTAGAGCCAAAAAGACATCCTTTAAAAAATGGAAAGCTAGTCCTAATGAGGAAAATAGAGACGGGCATAAGGATTGGCAAATTAGATGTAAAACCTTAATAAGGCAGGCCAGGAGAGAATTTAAAGAGAGAGACTTGCTGTAGAGGTAAAAAAACCTAATAATAAAAACTTTTAAAAGTACATAAGGAGCAAGAAGCCTGCTAGAGAGTGAGGCCATTTTTGCACTCAGCCCCTGGGTGTGCAGGTGGGTGTATGGTGGTGGTGGTGGTGGGTCTTCTGTGCAAATGCTGTGGTGGTGGGTGGGGCATGGGTGTTCATCCGTGCAAACAGCAGTCCTGCGTAACACCCACCTCCACCCATCACCCACTCACGGAACCATCCAGGAAACCAGAGGAAGCTCCATGGGTAGAGATGGGTATGTGCCCGTGGAAAAGGCCGCACACCCACCTCCACCCACTACATCCATGCAAAAACGGCCTCAGTTGGGTTATTAGATGACCAGAGGGTAAAAGGGGCACTCAGGGAGGCTAAGGACTTTGCAGAGAAGCAGAATGAGTTCTTTGCTTCAGTCTTCACTGCAGAGGATGTTTGGGAGATACCCACACTGGAACTGTTCTTTGTAGGTGATGAATCAGAAGAGCTGTCACAAATCAACATGACTCTGGAAGAGGTTCTAGAACAAATTAACAAACTAAATAGTAACCAATCACCAGGACCAAATAGTATTCACCCCAGAGTTCTGAAGGAACTCTAATATGAAGTTGCAGACCTGCAAACTGGTAAGTTGTAGCCTATCGCTCAAATCTGCCACTGTACCAGAGGACCAGAGGGTAGCGAATATAATGCAGATATTTCAAAAAGGTTCCAGAGGTGATCCTGGAAACTACAGACCGGTGAGCTTGATGTCTGTGCTGTGCAAAATAGTGGAAATGATTATTAGGAATAGAATTACTGGGCAAACTGATAAACATGGCTTACTGGGAAAGAGTCAACATGGATTTCGCAAAGGGAAGTCTTACCTCACTAATCTATTAAATTTTTTGAGGGTGTAAATAAGCATGTGGACAGAGTTGAGCTAGTCGATATATTGTATCTGTATTTTCAGAAAGCATTCACAAGAGACTCCTGAGAAAGTTAAAAAGTCATGGAGTAGGAGGCAGTGCCCTATTGTGAATTGGTAAGTGGTTACAAGGATAGGAAGTAAGGAGTAGGACTAAATGGTCAGTTTTCACAATGGAGAGAGGTAAAAATAGTGGAATGCCTCAGGGATCTGTACTGGGACTGGTGTTTAATGTATTCATTAATGATCTGAAAAAGGAAGCAAAGAGAGCGGTGATCAAATTTGCAGATGATAAAGTTATTCAAGGTAGTTAAAACACAAGCAGTTCTGGTCACCCTATCTCAAAAAAGATGTTCTAGAAATGGAAAAGGTAGCAAGAAGGGCAACAAAAATGATAAGGCGTATGGAGCGGCTCCCCTATGAAGAGAGGCTGGCTAGACTGTGGCTGTTCAGTTTGGAGAAGAGATTACTGGGGGGGGGGGGGAATATGATATTATTATTATTATTATTATTATTATTATTATTAACAAACATTTATATAGCGCCAGCAGTGTACATGGCACTTTACAAAGTAATAAAATAGACACGGTCCCTGCCCCTAGGGCTTACAATCTGAGAGACAGGAGCTGGGGGAGAGACTTAGGAAGGGGAACAGAGGGAGAGACAAGGGGTCTAACATTCATGAAGATGCGAGGTCTCAAGTGCACATACTTGGCTTGGTTACGATGAGAATGACAGCAGGCAGGTCCATGTTGCAAGGATAAGGGTAAACCAATCGTAGGTATAGGAATAGTGGCTCAGCAGCATAAGGAGTCAGACAGAGCAGAGCGAAAGAGGTGAGTTTTAAGGAGAGATTTGAAGGTATGAAGGGAGGGGGCAAGGCGGATGTGGACAGGGAGGGAGTTCCAGGCATGGAGGGCAGCAAGTGAGAAGGGACGAAGGCGGTTAGGGGAGCAGGGAAGGCGTGGAAGGGTGAGAGAAGGGACAGAGGAGGAGCGAAGTGCACGGGCTGGAGTATGGAGGGCGATAAGTGCAGAGAGGTAGGGGGGAGCAGCTTCTATATGATAAAAGTTTATAAAATCATGAGTGGTATGGATGAGTAAATAGGAAGCAGTTATTTGCCCTCTCAAATAGTACTAGAACTAGGGGACACCCCATGAAACTTGCAAATAGCACATTTAAAACAAATAAAAGAAAGTATTTTTTCCATTCAACATAGTTAATTTGTGGAATTTGTTGCCAGAAGACGTTGGTAAGCCAAGGCCAGTCGTATACCTGGGTTTAAAAAAAGATTGAGCAAGTTTCTGGAGGATAGGTCCATTAACCAGGTAGGTTTTGGGGGATGTAACCTCTTGCTGTTGGGAGCTGGAAGTGAACAACAGAGAAAGATCACCCCATTGTGACCTGTTGTTGGCTACTTCTTCCAAACGACTGAGATTGGCCACTGTCAGGGACAGGTGCTAGGTTCAATGGACCATAGGTCTGGCCCAGTATGGCACTACTTATGTTTAGTCATGATATATGAAAATGCAGTCCTAAAAGTGGGGGCATTTATGACAAATCATCAACACAAACAGGCTTCTATACAGCTCGAGTCCCAGCGATGTCTCCCGCTGTTCACCTGTCTAGTTTGCTTTCATTAACAGAGCCATTGGGTGGTTAACTATATGGTAAGAAAGCGTATCGTTACAGTATAAATAGAAGTCTAGATTAGGGGTGTGCATTTTTGGTCTTCTGAAGACAGAATTCCTCAAAAAATGCCCTTGGGGAGGGTGCAAAAATCAGAGAGTTCCCCTGTAACCAGCCGCTTTTAGATGATCATGCTGTGCACTCGCGCGGGGTCTCAAAAACCCCACGAGGAGAGATTACACGTGACGCTGCCGGCAATCGTCCGCCTGATACGGCGCCGTGCATTCTTTTCAAGCCACGAATGACCTACCTCGATCAGGCTCCCGGTCAGTTCGCGGCTTGAAAAGAATGCGCGGTGCGTATCAGGCGCACGATTGCCAGCGGCATCACGTGTAATCTCTCCTTGCGGGGTTTTTGAAACCCCGCGCGAGCGCACAGCATGATTGTCTAAAAGCGGCCTGAGAGGGCTGAAGGCCCTTTAAGAGAGAGCTAGCGCCAGCGGGGGACTGGGCTAGCAGGAGCAAAGTGAAGCACAAGACAGCACCTAAGGAGAGGCAGCTATGGATGGGCGTGGCATAACCAGCCCAGAGAGAGAGAGAAAGCTGAACCAGAGCTCAGTGTGAGGGAGATGGCTGAGGAGGTAGGAGCCAGAGAGAGCTCCACCTCCAGTGCACACAAATAACCCAGAGGGGGTTGCCTGGTTGGAGGAGACTCAAAAGGCTCAGAGGGTGCAGGCTGAGTCAGAAGACTTGAGAGCTAGAGGAGAGGGTGGTGCCTGGTTTATGTGCTGTTAATAGAGGAGACTGTATTTACCGATTAGAGATGATATGATGAATAAAGAGACTTTGGAGAAGTCAGAGGGTCGTTGCCTGGAGATTGTGGGAACTGTCGAGAAGTCAGAGGATTGTGCCTGGCTTCCTGGACTGTGCTGAGACTGAAGGGAATGAAGGACTGCAAGCTGATTCCCCCTAAGGGAGAATGACTGTGTTAGGGGAAGACACTGCCAAGACTCGCCCCAAGCCAGCCCATCCCTGCCACACAGTCCCAATTTCAGAGCCCCAATCCCAGGCCAGCTGCACTGTTCGCCCTGCTGGCTTCTTGGCACTTGCATGTACACACGCTGAGCTACCTCAGCTCAATCAGTTCCTTGTTCCTGCACTTGATCAGGCATGAGCAGGGGGCTGTAGGCGGAGTAGGAGAAGTCGTAGTCGGGGCATGGGGTGTGTGTGTGTGTGTATGTGAGAGAGAGAGAGAGAGAGAGAGAGAGAGAGAGAGAAAGAGAGAGAGAGAGGGATGGGGACCTCTCCTGTTGGCTGAGCATGGGTGCNGAGAGAGAGAGAGAGAGAGAGAGAGAGAGAGAAAGAAAGAGAGAGAGAGGGGGATGGGGACCTCTCCTGTTGGCTGAGCATGGGTGCAATGGGGTGGGTGACATCTACTATTGGCAGGGCAGAGTGAACAATGCCCTCTTTTTATTAAAAACTGCAGGGACCATTTTGAGTCAGATAGGATAGCAAGTGCACGTGCTAGACAGACAGAGGCAGGCAGGGCAGGGGAGCCATTAACAATCATTTGTGCTAGCAAAATCTGAAGTGGGAGTGGAACCTTTGAGGGGGTGTGAAGTGTGAGACTTTAGTCATTTGAAATAATACCAGTTTTCTGCTCCAGTTATCTTATGTGGGGTGTTCTATCCTAGCTAGAAGAACTGGTGGGGGGAAATAACAGATCCCCTTTGCTTGTTTTCATGAAAGACCTGAAGAAATAGGTTTGATCCTTTTCCAGTTTAAGAAATAGCAACTTTTTGCTCCAGGAATCTTATTTGGGGGAACTGGGGGGACCTATCCTAGCATCATTGTCCAGTTTGTAGCACAAAGCTGGCCACTAGACACTTTGGATGTTTTCAGACATGACGCTAACCACACTAACATTTCTTATGCATGTTGCAGGGCTGCATAGGGCACCAATACAGCCCTGCAACATGCATAAGAAATGTTCAAGTGTGGTTAAACTGGGGTTAGCGTGATGTCTGGAAACACTCTTTATTACACAGCACAGAGTGCAAATTATGCGTTGTCATTCATAGTAAACCACTGATCTGCAAATAAAAAGCTCTTTGTTTAAAAACGTTTATTTAAAGAATATATACCATTCATTATGTATTATTTATCATTTTATTTCTATGGAAGAGTCAAAACACAAAATTTGGAAAGACAAAAAGACAAAAATACCCCCCCACTCACCCCCCCATGCACATCCCTAATCTAGACACTTTTAAGCCATTCAACATGGGCAGTACATTAGGATCAAATAAGAATGAAATATTGGCCAGAACACCATGGCTATTCTATGTTCTCTTCTAGTATATTCAAGAGAGGCATTCTCAGTTGCTGCACAGAGAGGCGTTCTCAGTTGCTGCCCCAATATTGTGGAATCTCCTTTCTTTAGCGGTCCATCCGAGCTGAAGCCCTACCATATTCTAAAACCTTTCTTTTTGGCAATGTGCTTGGTAGGCAGGGATAGGGGTTGGAGTGGATTGCCTTACAGGTAAGGTGGGGTTTTTAAAAAGGGATTTTATTGTATTTTGTGGTTTTGCTGTAATCTGCCCAGTTAAATAAAATAAATAAATGAATTTCTATTTTAATCTGAATTTTTTTAAAAAAGAGAGAGAAAGCACCTTGAAAGCAAGGACAGGTCTGCTCACTTGACCACAGAGCTAGGGCTGAAATGAGAATCTTGTCAAAATTTAACGTTTACTGTTATTTACCGTGTACCGCTTACTGTGTACTGCGTTCATTCCAATAATGCGCAAAATGGCCATTGCAGTTGTTCTACGCGTGTGCAGCACTCTTACAAGATGGTGCCAGCAGCACCACCGCCATTTTGGAAAAGGGCAGCCATTTTGCACATGCGCATTACCGGGACAACTGCAGTACACTACACAGTAAGCGGTACATGGTAAATAACAATAAGTGGTAAATTGAGAGAAATTCTCTGCTGAGAAAATATCAAGAACCAGGGTAAATCAAATGTCCTCAAACACTCAGTCTCCTGCCTCTGCTCAGCCCTGCTGTCCCCTGTTTCTCCTGGGCCCCATGTGGCCTTTTCCTTATCCCTTTCCCCCAGCCCAGCATCTGAAAATGCAGCAGCCAACATTTCACTGCCGGAATGGAAAAAACCATTCAGTCCCTTGCTTCTGGCATTTGAATCTGCCTGACATCTGGAGAAAATAGCAGTGCATCTGCTAATGAAATTCAAATGCCAACAGAGAACACAGTTGCACAGGGAGCACTCCACTTCTTCATTTTATCCCCTCCACACAAGACCCTTCTCAAAGGATTCCATCCTCTAACAACCAGGGAGCCTATCCCATAAAAACTAGTAGGGCAGTAGCCATTTTTTCACTACTACAGGGGGCATGGGTGACCAAAATTAAGGCAGAAACTGCCTCCTGCATTCCACTCTTGGGCGGGTGTGGGAGGGCATATTCCCTCCCACCCCATTTTTACACTCATCTCAGACAGTGTGGGCCAAAGGTCTGAGGACTCCAAGCGGGGTCACACCACCTGTGTATGGGGGATGCAATTAAATATTTTGGAAACTACTGGTGTAAGATATCTTAGCCCAAGTCATGCTAAGGAATGGACAATCCCCCTCCAGCCCTGAAATGACTACTCCAGGTCATGGGCTCTGTGTCCCAGAACATTGTTCCGTAGAACAGGCAGGAGTTTCCTTTTACTTGGCTCTGAAGTTTAAATATTTTTGAGGTTGCTTAGTTATTTCCTGTTTCCTTCAAACTCTTGCTCCATAAGGATTTGGGCTAATGACATTCATTAATGTTTTGGTTTAAAGCGTGTGGGTGTTAGACAGACAACTATGGGCCTTTTCTCATAACCCAGATTTGTTTAAATTAAATGCAAAAATTAACTTTCAGAGTGGGTGACAAAGCACCATAGACAGATGCCTGAGGCTTTTGTTCCTCAAAGGAAAGAGGTGTGTTCTACAACTAGATTGACATAGAAAGGCATGGCAAAAACCAGACTTTGGACTTTGTTGTTATGTATCTGATAAAGAACTAAATTCACAAGTTGTACTTTGGCAGCTTTCCAGTGTACCTGTGGCTGAGAATAAACAATAGTTTGAACTATGTCTGATTACAGTCACTGCAAAATCTAGGTGTAATAAAATCTGTTACCACACCGCATTACTGTAGTCAGTGCAAATTGTACGAACCAGGGAAACATAAAATTGAAGTTTTTGTTCGATGGAAAAGCCATTTCCCCTCTGAGCCGTTGTCTTAACCAGTGAGCTATGCAATTTGTTACATTAGGCTGTAGTTAATTATGATATTAATGTATGGGTTCTGCAAACAAGACTAGTAGAAGAATCTGTAGTGAGAGTTTTAAAATAGTACAATGATAGTTTCCCCAACTAAGATACACTCCCTGATGAACATGTTTTGCTCCAACATATTCTCTTTGCGCTCGTTTATCCAAATTAATTTCACATTCACTTCTCTATTTGGGTAAATTCCTTTATCAAGTAAAGGAAACTTGGAAAAAATATCCTTCATTCTTTTTTCCTCAGAGCATTACAAACAAACCCAGAGTTTCCATTCACAACAAGTATCCTAGCACATAGAGAAGGTCTTCCTATCATGACAGGACTTCCTGGGGAAGGACTGTTCCCTGCTCAGCTCACCCTTGGACTGGATGCAAAAGGGTCCTTTGCTGGGATCAATTATGCTGGACAACAACTCCTAATGGGGCAGACAGGGCTGAGGCCCTGCATCCTGTCAGTACCTATGTGCTGTGCACAGATAATTGCTTCACAAGGCTCCTTTGGCCCTTCGGGGTCTCCTCTGTGGTTTTCTCCTCTAGCAGCCTGCTAAGAAGCGTGTTCTGCACCTGATGGAGACAGTGAGAACCAATGGATGACAGATGCTCATTTAAATGAGTCTTAATCACATCAAATCTCAATGTTCTCGGTCCATTTGCTGGCTGGAGGGGGTATAACTCAGGCAGATGGATTGACATAGAAAACACAGTGTGCCCCACTATACTGATGATTTCTGTGGGATTTCACACCTGCCTAAAGTTTCCTGGGAAACTACCCATACTTGGTTGTCTCCTCACAAAGCAACCAGAGAGAACAATGTCATCACTCCACCCTTCACTACAGCACCTCATGGGGTGCAGAGTAGGAAGAGCAAGTAGCCAGTACCATTTACATGGAAAGAAAAACATAGGGGGACCATATTTCCCTATGCTGAAAAAGGGATATCATCTCCCTTAGTGTATTGTGTATTTTTCTCTCAAGTGTATAGTTCTGATACTCAGGTATTCAATACAATAATCATATGCTTGAATTTAATGTTTAACGTGGCAGTCATGTATTATGAAATGCAGCAAGACTTACCTTGGAGTTTTAAAATCAATTTATAAAACACTCTCCAAGTGAAAATTAACTTTAATCAGAAGGCCAGCTTTAGCAGAATTTATATTTAGCCTCCCCTTCTGAACTACCCGGCTTGGTCCCTCTTGTTTGCAGTTTATTTATTTATTTATTTATTTATTTATTTATATTTATTTAATAGATTTATATCCCGCCCCTCCTGCCATGCAGCCCAGGGCGGCTTACAACAATAAAATACAATAAAAACAATTTAAAACACTCAGTACATTTAAATTATTTAAAACAGGGCTAACAATATATAAATAAAAGTTATAAGTTAGGTGGAGGAGATAAAACCCCTCACCCCACCCTCCCCAAAG